>JAQBSW010001002.1:0-155402 GCA_029291075.1 Eudiplozoon nipponicum | reverse complement strand
ACTTCGTTCAGTTATCTTGTGCTACTGCAAGTATGTATTGACAAAAAATCATAACACGGTGTGACGAAAACAACATGCCAAATGAGAACAAAAACATTGAAAGTAAATAAATTTATTGATACTTGGTATAAAGTAGCAAACGTGACGGTAAAATTTCAATTAGAAACTGAGTTAGCTTAAGCGATATTTATTAATAAGCACAAAAATTTCTATAAAAGCAGTTAAGGTGCACATAGTTCTCACGTAACTCAGCATTTGTATTGGTTATTTCTTCAAGAAAATGAATCTGAACTTAATAACGCATAAATCGATTATTCATCTATGTTCACAAATATCAATAAAGATGCGCTGTCAAGAAACTAAGAAAAAATGAATACATATGTGTGTGAAAGTCACCAAAAATGAAACAAAATAATTAAAAAATTTCACCGCAGTCAAGAAAGTCTACCATTACTCCTGTATTATTATCCTCTAATGCATATATGAGCACATACAGCTCGAAGCGAGCCAAATAATCTAACCATCTTCAAGAACTACCAAATGTAGCTAGTATTTTTCTGGGCAAATGATGCCGATAACAAGGCTGAGAAATTTAGTAGTTATCTTTGTCAACAAACTGCTATTCAACTTGTCCTGATTTCGTGCATACTAACAGCGCATATACTCACATCCATCGTCATTATCGTCAAGGGTAGCGTTAGTTTTTCAGGAAAAAGATTGCGAAAACCTTGTCAGTAAAACTGACATGAGCGATTTTTATGGCTTCGACTAATAATTGCTCACAAGGTTCCTGCAGTTATAGGACAAACGATGAACATCAAGAATGCCTTATGAGCGAACAGTTATTTTGCCTCAATAAGTAATAAAATATATAAAACAGTTAAATACTGTTTGTGGCGGAGAATATATATATATATATATGCAATAGTATAGTAGGTGTTGTACACCTAGTAACAAATTAATTCAATTATGACCAGAAAAATAAACCAAAGACAGCACGAACGGAAGGTACTATCTCATGAGCATTCGTTTCGTAATTACTTTTTACTCAACAGTAGGAGCCGGTATTACGCCCTTTACCCACTATATATTTGGGTGAGGAATGTGGGAAAGTAGGACAGTACAAAAGTAATAAAACAAACCGAATATAGTGATATTTATTAACAAACCCTATGCTGTATATCAAACATCTAATAATAATATAAATCGTATAAATATATTCATGTTGGTATATTATACTTTGGGCTATCACAGAAAAAAACTGTGAAAAACAGTCTACCAGAGATAGCTTAAGGTAGTCCAACCTAATATTTGAATAATTTGGATTTAGCGTGCATTTTTACGAAATACAAGAAACAGAAAAAAGTTGATAAATTTGCAATGATAAATAAATAAATTATGAAAGTGTCTTAATATAATAGTAAAGATTTTTAAAATAAATCTTCGTGACGATGTTAACAGACGTTTATACTTTGTTTTGTATGTACGAATATGATAATGACAAGGGAAACGGAAAATTGACTGGCACAGAATGATCGATGATGAAACAAATCAGAACAGCCTTAAAAATATTGAAATACATTATTCAAACTTTGATAAACTAACTTTGTTTAATAAAACTAGATTGTAAATACGATATTTAATACCATACTAACAACTATGTAGGGATTACAATATACAATGGTACTTTTAGTATATATATTATCTCTGCTTCATAATCACAGAAAGGGTATACACAATTGGAACTTTAGATTAAAAAAATATTGCGAAAATCTAATTAAAACAATAAGGAAATGTATAACTGAAAATTGTGTGTATGGTGAGGCAGGAAGAGTGCAGTGGATAGAGTCCAAGACACCGAAGCAAGTGGGCCCCAGTTCTAGCCATGTCCGCGGTAAACTATAGACAGAACTTGACAAGTTCCAAATAAAGACGAATCCGGTCCAATGCAAAAATGCGTTTGCTACCTTAGGCAATGATTAATCTATAATGACAAAAATATACAAGAATGCTGTGATAAATTCCAAAATCAATAAATATATATGAAAGAGCATTTTTAACGATGGAATATGCATTAATAAACATATCTCATACCGATATTTACAGCCAAACGATTCTTGATTAGCTTTTGCCTTATCTTTGTTCAATAAAAAATCTCGATTCCGCCATTGTATTACAATGCGTCAAACACAGACAACGATCAAATTATCCAATCCTATATGCCAAGTAATGTCTATCTTTTCAGTGTCAAAGTGCAGGTATCTTTATATTTTGTAAATGCATACGTGGTTATCTTATGAGACAACTCTCCTATTTGACATAATGTGTGCTTTAAAATATAGTAATATTTCTACCAGCTATTGAGATTGCTGTTCCTGCTAAATTTACAATCTCGATCGTTTGTTCGTACAATCACATAATCATTTGTCAAATGCCACATTAATCATATCTGGTGTAAGATAAACCTAACTAAACGTAATAGTTCGTTGGATATCAACAACTATCAGGTAGGTTTAGAGCTTTTCAGCGTCAGCTTGCAAACCGTTTACATCGGATGTTTGACTAGAAAAATACCAAAATCTCTTCAAAATTTGTAGTCCTATTTTAGATGATGTCTTAATATGAGCAAATATTTTTAATCTTAAAGCGACACTTAGTAGTTTCTTTTACAAAGAAAGTCTGATTGCTATAACAATGCACCTCGTTTTACACGTTACAACTAACAAAATCTGAATTACTAATCACACAACCAGCTGGTATTCAAATCGATATAATGCACAACTGCGAACAGGCTACTTCTCATCGCCAAATAAAGACATTATTATTACCATTCATTCACAATTAGTGCTTTTTTCATCAATACGACTAATTTAGCAAATAATTGCAAATAGAAAGATAATTTGATGAAAATATAACCATCAGTTATAAATAATAATGCAAAATAATAAAATGAATGCAAGTGTTCCCATTTGTCACGGGTCCTATTTTTGTCTAACAAGGATCAGGTACTTGTGAAAAATATGGCTGCGAAAATATGCCAAACTCGCTAGCTAGTACTCAACAAATATTTTTCAGAATATTTTATCATAAGATAAAAAGAGCGTTCATCTTGAGTACAATGGGTAAGTAATCATAAATGACAGTTCAGTGAAATAATATACAAGTAAAATTAATAATAAAACCTAGTGAACAAGAAATGGATGAGAATAAAACTGTATAAATCGTGAAGGCGGTACAGCCGGTTTTCCATGAATAGCAAATATGATCTATATTGGTAATGGCAAAGAAAACAGCAGTTCGAAATAAAATTAAAGAAGTAACCACAAAAACATCGTTTTCGCGAAATGCATACGCGAATCAACTTAATCGAATGCTTAAACATAAAAAACCCGAACTAACATACTTTACATGCACGTGGATAATAGATCGTTTACTGACAATTTGGTTCAGTCGAAAATTATATATATATATATATATATATATATATATATATATATATATATATATATATATATATGATCGGATTCACATAAATTACTTTTAAATTTGGATAGGACAAATTACGATGACGATCTGAACTTAGGCATATGCTCCCAACAGCAATAAACAAACAGATAAACAAATACAATTAAGCATGGGAAACATTCGCTCCAGATGTAAGTTTAGGAAATGTGAGTTGACTTGATAGCTGAAGTTGCTCACGACCGCAATGGACCAGAGCATTGATGAAACGTGTGAATCCAGTATCCATAGGCTTATCAAGTCCACGCAACAATCGATGCTTCATGACACTGACAAATTCTTTGTTGCTCAACGCACCATCATCTGATAAATAGAACATAAAACAAATAAATGTATAATAAAGTCAATTTTGATAAGGCATGCAATCGCTATCGCAAAAGATTTTTTTAAACTCGTAATTTTATTTTAAAACTGATCTTTAATTTATGATTTAGTTTGTCATTCAAATCTTCTATCGATTTTGTGTCAGCTTGCTCCAACATCTCGAAGCCGACCTGCCCTCATAACCTATTTCGTATACTGCATGTTCATTCCAGTTTGAACGATCCGGCTAGAACGACCGCTCTAGACAGATTGAAGAAGTAAGATCCAGTAACGTCTTTAGTAAAGTGTATGAAATATTGTCCCCTTATATGGCCTCACATTCTTTTTAAGAAAATAATTCAAAAAACGGTGTATAAAATACAATTAACATTTTTTCAATATGACGTGTAAGACTAAAGTTCACATATAAGAGCATTACAAATAGTCTATACGCAGCTCTCTCTCACACGCCACATCACTCCAGGCGGAATAATAATTGAGGCATCACTTAAAAGTATATAAAATATATGCATTTATTCCAAATATAGTATAGGAAAGCATAACTTCACTGTAGATAATTCTTACGACATGGTCAAAATAAAACAAAAATATTGTTAGCTTGTTGTAAATTAGGTGTTGTGCATCTAGTAACAAATTAGTTCAAATTTGACCGGAAGGATAAACCAAAGACAGCATGAACGAAAAGCATAATCTCGCGCACATTCGTTTCGTGCTTACTGTTGACTCATCCGTAGGAGCCAGTATTATGTCATTTACCCGCCAGTAATCACGTTCATGTTGTCTCGGGTTTATCCTTCTGGTCATATTTGAGCTAATTTGTTACTTGGTGAGCAATTTCTACCACACAATTGAAGATATATTAGTTCCTCGCCCCAAACTGTATATAATTGTTAGCTAATATCTGAGCGATCCAGTTAATAAGCACACAACAAATCTACATACAATCGAAAGTCAATCTGAACAAAGAGTTGAACAATGGGCGTAAAACCAATAGAATTTCAATGATCATGACAAGCCAGTCACTCAGTTAGCTAAGCATCCGAACTACTACACAATTATTTATCCAAGTATCTCTGTATCGTTGTACTACGACGTAGATCTTATTGATTATGATTTAAAAGCTTAAACTCTACTTGATCAAACCCTGTGGAAGTCTCAGATCTCCAGTTATGAATGTTAATATCATCATCGCCATGCGCTTCGATGCAAAAGCCAAAAAGTGAATAATGTTTCACTGCGAAATGCTTCAAGCGGAAAAATATAAAAAACGACAAAAATAATCATTTAGATACAAATTATTAGAGATTTACGCGAGAGAGAATGAGAGAGAGAGAGTACATTTATCAGGTAATACACAGAAGTGAGACAAACTAAACTTATACACAACACCATAATAGCGAAATCAGTATTAAGACAAAGCAACATCAGCAATACAGCTTCCTTGCTGTTTTCACTGTATCACATCATAAACAAACCAAACCTCGCAGCTAAATTTTCCCTTCTAAAATAAAGTTAAGCAGATGATTATACTAGACATTTGCAAGAAGATCGCCAATGAGCTCGATTCGATGCCATATCGCAAATGGTTTCTTACCCAGAACTATGAAACGCTCGTGGACCCCATCCTTGTAGAATGGTGGGTCATATACTACCTAATTTGGATGTAAGTGACCTCAACTGTTTCTGCCATGTCAATATCTTCCCACTTTGTCTCTTACACCAATCTGGCGCTGGGTGAGAGAACAGAGTTCTACTGGGCAATTGATTTGAGGGCATACTCAAAATGTGACCGAGCCAACGAAGTTGATGGAGCCTTATTTCATTTTATAACGAGGAACAATTGTTGGTAAATCCAAAAATACGTCTACGGATATCAACGTTGGTTATTCGTTTTTGGTAACCAAAGTGTGCTGCTTCTCAAACAACGATAGTCGAATTACCTGATCTGCGTTTTGACTAACGCAGTTTTCATTGTTCCAATAATTTTCTTTTAGCAAAATATTTTGACCTACTTTACCGTAGATCTTCATCAGTTGCATTTCACGAAAAAATGAAGCAAGCGTTGCAAAAAAACGTTAGCACCGTCCTTAGTTTAATTTTTTTTCTTAATAAGTATAATCTTACGTTTAGTTAAATCACTAATCAGTTTTTATAATATTTATGCAAAGGTCATGCTTAAGAGACATACCATAAGCATTTAACTTAAAAAGGAAATATTTGACATTTGCCTCACGATTTGTTGTATATTTATTATACCATTTAACGTCATTGCTGCTATAATTCCATGTTAAATTTTTCTTGAAGGAACTTCTTTGTTGCGAACCTGGATTAATTGAAATTACCTGATCTGCGTTTTGACTAATGCAGCTTTCATTATTCCAGTAATTTTCTTTTAGTAAAATATTTCGACCTACTTTACCGTAGGTCTTCATCAGTTGCATTTCACGAAAAAATAAAGCAAGCACAAAACGCAGATCAGGTAATTTCAATTATTCCAGTTCCTTCAACAATAGTCGAATGTTTGTAGGCGTCTAAAATCATCAACTCTAAGACTATCTCACTAGCGTTTAATAAAACTACGTGCACAGATGCATTATAAACAAGACTTGTAAGGCAGAGTGAACTACTCGCGTTTGTTAATAAATGGCGAAGATTCGAGAAAGCTACTCTAGCATTCGCAAGTCTTATTCTCACCTCGCCAGTTATATTGACAAAGTTGTTGATAGAGCTTCCAAGATATGCAAACTTGTCAACTATGTCTAGATATTCATTCTGCAGTTGCAGAGTTGAAATGAGTGGTGAGCAATCCTGTAAAAGATTCGTACATATAGAGGGTGCGAATTTCATACTGAGAAACTGAACGATGTCTGCTAATTTATTCAAGGTGCCCTGATTGCCGAAAAATAGTACCGCATAGTCTGCATAGTCAAGATCGACTAGTTTACCGCCCGGGAGAACTTCAACACCTGCATCCCGAATGTATGGAAGAATGTTTTTTATAACATAATCAATTATAATATTACAGAAAAGGGGGAATACGTTCAGTCTTGACGAACACCACTGCCGGTTGTAAAGTTATGCGATAATTCGTTGTAGATCTTAATGCGACCAGGTGTATTTGTGTAGAGAACGCGTATAATATAAACAATTTATTTGGCAAACAACTTTTCGACAAAATATGTAATAAATAATTGCAATCCACCGAGTCAAAAACAACGTTGAAGTCTAGAAAGACGGCTATTGTGGGACGGTGATATAAATCTCTCTGTTCGAGGAATTGTCTTAACATAAAAATATTACCTATACAACCTCGTCATGAGCGGAATCTGGTTTGATCTTTTCTTGTATGTGATACACATGAATCGCTATGACGACGTAGGATAATCGAAGCAAATAATCTAGATACGACTGAAGTCAAGCTTATAACACGATGGTAAGCGCACGAATTATGATTGCATTTTTTAAGATGGTCACCTAATTCCAATCAAGTGGTACGGTCCCCTCATTCCATATAGTGTGAGAGTTTAGTCAACGATCCCGAAATAATATTAGCACCAGGCTTAAATAATCCTGGAAGAAAATCATCAGGGCCCGCAGCTTTGCAATTTTTAAGAGATAGGATTGTATCCCATGTATCTAACTCTGATAGTTCTTCAAGACTAATATTCCTCACTGTTGATATAGGCATGCTTTCGGGAATCGAAACTGACGCGGGTGCCTCAGAAAATTGATCTTTGAAATGTTCAGCCCACCTATCAACATGACTTATTTTATCAGTTTTTAAATGAATGTTACTATCAATTATAGTTTCGCTAAATTTTAATTTTCTCAGACAAGTTGCGCAAATACTTTGGACCGAAAAGCGAATATTTCCAGACACAAACGCTATTTGCATTTATTCAGCCTTTCTTGTCAAAAAGGGTCCGAGAACGACTTTTAGATTGCGTTTAAGTTGGCATCTTTTATTGCGGCGAGTATCATTATGAACCGAGCCATGTGGAATTTGGCGCCTTGTTCCGAGTATCTAGAGATTTCACAGATAGCTAATTATTATTTCTACGGGAGCCTACAATGTCACATACATTAGTACCTGCATTTTACGTAGTGAAACTTATCTTGGACCAAAGTAAATTCGGACTTTCGCCAACAAGACTAGTGAGCTTTGACTTTGGGATACATTCATATTTTTGTCGGAAGGACGGTTGTTCGAGTTCGCTTACATCTATTTGGGGTTTATTCCTATTTATTATCCCACAAAATTTTAGTATAAATCTACGTCGACATGTGTTCCTAAAAGAACGGCAGTCCTGGACGCATCCACGCCATTTATAGCTAATTGCTACATGATTTATTTGAGTCCACCATGATCCGAGAGCTGGATATCGCCGTGTGGCCCAACGTCTAAAAATGTCTGAAGTTAGTGCAATGTTCCGCGCAGCTATCCAGCATTCGTTCATCATAATCTTTGCGCGTCAAGATTAAATTGTATTTTCCACCTAAATAAAATTCTGCGTTACCTAAGCGCCCAACTTGAGCATTCATGTCAACCATAACCAAGACAAGCTAGTTTCAGCTCGTCTGCTAAAGGCTATACCAATGCTCCAATTACCGGCTTGACAAAGCGCCGTGGAACCAGATGTTCGAAGCCAATAACATGTAGACAGGGATGGTGCAACCATGTCTGTAATGCACGTAGGATCCTGTATTCTGGTTTCAGATACGCAAAATACTTAGATTTCTAATTTATCTAACGTACGTGCAAGAGCTTCTTGTTCTCCAAGTTGTTTTAGTGTTCGCACCTTAAATGCGCCTATATTAAAATCTACTACATGTTTAATAAATGATAGGCTACCTAAACTATTTTTGATATTTGGAAACCAGATATTGGGCTCAGTGATATGATCAACATCAACCATATTCACATAACCTAAAAGAGTGTTATTGTTAGATGAAGAGAAAAGGGAAGGAAAGGAGGCAGAATCAGAGATAAAGTTGCCTGCGGTAGCCTGATTTCGCTTATCCACCCTGCAAGGCTCATCGGATAAGGCGACTATTTTATACTGCGCGACGGCCGATGCAGTATGTAGTTAATGTAATTCGTATAGTTCATGGTTATATGTGCGATGTAAAAGAGCACTAGGCCAACATTTCCTAGTGAGGATGGTTTGTATTCGGAGTTTTCCTTTTCGTAGATAGATTGACAACCAAGGCTGATGAGCACTATCTGCCCAGATGCCAGTGTCCTTCAGCAGCTGAAACTTGCCGGTCGCATCTGGTACGCATGCACTCACTCCGTGAATCCACCAAACTCGAGGCTTCACATGAAACGGGATGATGGCTGGCCCTTTTTATACCCGGCAAAATTATTGCTATCATTCCCGGGCTATCTTGCTTGCGCACGCTAATCTACAGGCCGGAATTTATATGGCTACGACGTACTTTCTAAGGTTAAACGAAACCCCTTCTTTATTCTTTACATTTTACTAGTGTAATTTATTTATGATAACAGTCAATGCTCACCGTTATTTCAAGCATTATCAGAGGGTTCCATTAAAGTGGCTAAATCATTTAATAATACAAGCACTATGAATGAAAGGTTTCCTGCTAGATTCTTCAATGAGTGCAGAAACAAAATAACATTTGTTTCATGTAATACATGCATAAGCAAAAGTCAGTCCCAAAGCATCAGAATATATATATATATATATATATATATATATATATATATATATATATATATATATATGCAATTGTGTATTAGGTGTTGCGCACCTTGTAACAAAATGTTCAAACAGGACCAGATAAACATGCCAAAATCAGCATAACCGAAAGGTACACTCATTTGCACATTCTTGTTGCGCTTATTGACGACTCATCTTATAAATAGGAAAGCACAAATAATAATTATAGGAATACTGTGTTAAATAAAAGGCATGGGCATTATAAATAATAAATAAATATATATATATATATATATATATATATATATATGCGCACATTAGTAAAATAAATATAAACATCATATAAATATCTCACTATTCTCATCAAAAAGGGTAAAGACAACATCAATAACATGCGGAGATAATTTAATCCCTGCAACCGCCAATGCGACATGCGACAGAGTTGCTGGATCAATAGCAGCTCCGGCCATGTGGTAGAAAGTCAACGCGGTGTCAATATCGGAAATACAGCGCAACAGATTGCTGAAATCGGCAAACTCTTTGAAGCTGATCCCCTAAAATGAAGTAACGGTGTTTAGATTAATGAAAAATAGTCAAAATGTAGACTAGGTAAATATATAAGATTTACGAATAAGTTTTATAACGAACGAAAGTAATTCTCCGTGTATATGTTGAATACATTCGGAAAATTTCTGTAGTTAATGCATTGAAGGTAAATATTAGTGACCACCAAAGATATCGCAAATATCTAGGAGACTTTTAATTTGCTAAGTGGTCTACAACAATTAAAGTACAGCAATTAGGCATTTAAATATAACAAACACAAAATATAAAATTAAACTGCTGACAATAATTAAATTCACAATCGAAGATAATAACCTACTCGGCTATCTATCGTCACGAATTTTTGGGTTGCAAATGTTGTCACAGTCGTAAGATTGTGTCAAGATGTACTTCGTAGCTTGTGTCTCAAGCTGTCTACAGGTGCGGGGCCTCGTCCGCACGAAGTCGACCTGCTCTCGCAGACAACATGAGAGAACGCTTTTTATTTAAGTCCTGAAACCTTAGATGTGCCAGACAGGTTATTCTAAGCAGTCTTGTGTGTCAGATCGTCTTAAACTGGACGTAGCACATCCACAAAAACCATCCACATTAGGAATGTACGATAAATAAATATTTTGTAGTTAAAAGTAATTTCAAAACTTATTCCAGTTTTGTCAATGATAATGCAGTCCTGATTAATATCAGGGTTAAACATAGACATACATTTGCATGCTTACTACTTAAAACTAATATCCATCAATAAAAGGAATCAACTAAAACTAATATTAATATCGCGTAACAATGTGCTGTCACGCTACATTTCATACTGAATTAGACATTATACTTCGTAAAGCCAACTTACTTTTGATTCATCGCCTTGGAACTTCTGTTTAACTCCTTTGAGACGCCGTCTACGCTTGTTTTCACTAAATCCAGCATATGTAATCAAGTAGTTAGCGAACTGTGATTCTGTTATGCGATCATCGACAGGATTGAAACGATCGAACTGAAAACGAATGTTTTTATGGTGTGGTGTACAAATCAAATGCGGTATTAGCCCGTTCGTATAGATTAAAAGTTTGCATTGACAAAAGATTGATTACATCGCAAAAGACTAATGGAAGTTTTCGGTTTAATTAATGAATGGAAAAGCGGTAGTTTGGTTGATTCGATTAAGATGAGCGCCAAATCGTCTGGACAAGCCTCGCATTTAAATATGACAAGGGTATTCATAAATAAACACAATACGCACACAATATTGCGACAAAAGAACAGAGCAATTGATGCAACAAAAGAACCACAGTAAGTAAACGCTTGTAGAGTAGCGGAACAGATACGAGAATTAAGAATAGCCACTCAAACAAAGTCTTACCATAAGCGCAAGACTAAAATGTATATTAGGTCATACTAGTTTCTGATATTACGAGTCCATTTACGATGGAGCAAAGGCACCCTCTTGGCATAAGATAAGATATCGGAGAATTGTATTATAAACATTACACTCCATTAAAGCCCAAAAATTCATTTCTGGCCTAGTTTTAAATGTTATAACACTGAAAAACGTAACCCAGCATGTCAAATGTTAGTCTAGCTAAGATGAAAACAATTTCTAATCTTCGACGGATAAAGAAAGATAATCGGACTTCATACAAATTATAACCGGGTCTTATAGTGCACGGCATGCATGAACATTGAATGTGTGACAGCCCAGGAATGACAACAACCAGACAGCTTGTCCGCATTTAACCACTCAATGTCAGAAACCAAATAAGTTTTGAAAATAAATCTAGCGTAAAAAATAACAATATAATCAACTCTAGCTAGGAATATAATAACGTTTTTAACTCGATGGTTTAGGCATTGAAGAGTAAGGTCTCGAAACTATATAATTCATTAGTTAAAAACAACTATCAAGGTTTCGAAAACTAGTTGTTTTCAATCACAAGAAAATAAATTGCCGACAAGATTTATAAATAATTGTACATAACAGACACAATACTACATGATTTACCTCACTTACACTACAAGTTTTATGAAAATGAAGAAGAATAAGCTCACCTCTATACGCATAATTTCGTTTTGAAGCTTCGTTTGAAATTCAAGAAATCGTTTGATGCTCAATTTCTGATGACCACGCTCACCGAAAAAATAATGCCGCAAAGCACTGTTTTTGCAATGTTTTATTGTACTGCCCGTATTGGCATGATCCCGGTGTCTTTTCCCCATTGCTGTTTGATCCATAATTACACTTCGAACCTGAAAAATAAGATCTAGTCGTTACTAATAACTAATAAACTTGACCATGCAAAATTGATTCAAGTGAACGTACATGCATTCTTAAACAGGTAAGGAGAATGTGGTCTAAATGACAAAAAATTAAGTTCTCTTAACGTCGGTCCATGTCTACAACAATCCTTGCTACTAAAGGGGCAGTAATCAATAAAGACGAAATCGTGAAACAGTAAACTGATTGCATTTGGTAATAAGCCTAACATTTTGGTTATAATAACTATATATATATATATATATATATATATAGACTGGCGGAGAATGCGAAGAAACTATTTTTACGCTTTTATATACACTTAATAAAATAAAATATGCAATGACAGTAAATTTACCACTTCAAATTCATCATTGTCGAGTTCGCCATCGCCATTAAGGTCGAACATCCTGAAAGCGATTTCAAATTGTCGCTGGGGAGCTATAATGTTTTAAAAAATATATTTCTTTTTTAGAGAATAAATATTCAAAAAGCTGCCCTACGTTTAGCTAAATATCTTTTCATATCAATAACTTCCATCGTTAATATATACAATTTTTTTTCAATTGCGTTTGGGGATTATCTTGTTTCAGAAATTTGGCAGTCATCTTATTGTATTATTTCTTGTAGGCAGCGTTAACCGGGTAGCGTGGTCAAAAGGAGGAAGCTGTTTTACAAATTTCGTCTTGACTGGTAATTCATATTGTGTATTGATGTTCACATGGATTTATAAAAAACTAGGAGATTGCAAATATCCTTTCAAATTTATCTTAGAAAATACGTTATTATATTAGACATAGACAGGCAGTGAAACGCCCCATTAGTCACTTCCATGACTGACAGGATAAGCATGATAAAATACGCAATATTATTACTCATTTATTTGATTTCAATAACCAAATATTTTTCATAAATGTATAAACATTTATAAGTTAAATTATCTCCTGCTAAAAGCTCACGATTGGCGAATTAAGACTCATGAATTAAGAGTCAATGGTCTACATTAATAATGCGTCGAAATTGCCAAACACAATAGAATCTTATATGAGCAAAGATAAAACCGCCTCTCTGTGAACTCACGCAAAATCTGCCGTCTTATATCATAAAAACCTTAAGCCTTCAAGGTAGCTCACAATGAACTAACTGCGAGGGCTCAGCTACAGAGTTAGTCGATGCATTTCTAAAATTCCCAGAAGTAATTGTATTTTATTTCATAATGGTGATTCCGTGGAGGAATAGACAGTAAAATCTCAGTCTTAAAGATAGGGATAATTTTATTCATTTGCTACCGCATACATTCATGAAAGATGCCGGTACGGCTGCTAGGATCGGCCACTCGTAACATGCCTACCGAGCATAGAATTTGCAATCTACTTAGGTATACCAAAGAAAAGTGAAACACTACGAACATTTTGCGGAAATAATACTTTCAAAGAGAAGTTTAAAAAACCATCCTCATTTTGCCTAAATATAGGGATTTTGTGTTTATAATTAGACACGGATAATACGAATCTCTCAATGATTAAGATTAGCATTGCAATAACTAAATATTCGGTACTGTTATACTTAGATAACGACAGGAACTGGGACTCTTTATGGCTTAAATTTATCGTTTGATACATATTCTACTACGCGGTTTTCACAAAAAAGGCGACGAACACCATATGTGCAGACTCCACCGAATAGAACAATGTCAACGACAAATCCAGATGATCAATACATCATGCTGAGAAGCACGGTAAGCCGACCGGATTCAGAATCAAAAGCAATATGATTGTCAAAAAATTCAAAATCTTGCAGTGTACAGAACCATAATCAATTAACTAGCTAAAACACCGGTCTTTTCTATGCCTAGTTACGCAACTAGAACATAAAAAGGACTAACCAGATATCATACGAGAAAGAAAATAACATAAACATATGTAAGTAATTACTTACTCAAACGAAAAGCCAAATTACACGCATATATGACATATAAGATGCCATATTAACAAATTTCATTCATTTAATTGGAAATCCTAGTATATACAACATGTAACATAAGTTGTTGGTGTAGGCCAGCTTAGTTGAAATATTTTGGTCCATTTAGACAAAAAGGATTCACAAATAAATCTACTTTCATTTATTACATGTATATTATTTCTACTTATGAGTAGCCAATAAATAAATACAAACATGTATACTTACATATATACACAGAGGCATTCATGCATGCCAAAATACATGCATACGCACATACATTTCAACACACATACGAACATACATTCATACATATATACATACATTCATGAATTCATACATACTTGCAGACATACAGACATAAATATTGATGCACACATATAGATATATTAGTCTACTATGGAGAGGATTATAGATGAGTCTGTGTCACATGATCGGATAAATCAAGCAACCCTACAGATCAAATCGAGAACTAGCAAGAAAGCTGCTACGATGCCAACTTTACTTTACTTTACTTTACTGCGGCTGACTCCTTTTGGAGGATAAGCCGGCTCCACATTTCATGGAGTTTCTTGGGAATTTGGTACAAGTGGTGTCCCCTCACCACTCGGCTTTTTGATCGAGGACGCACCTCTAGCCTTTGCACATCCAAGCGCAGTCTGCAAGGCAGCAGCAAGTTGCATGGTTGCCGGTGGCTGCTGAGAGCTCATTCGCCATTCGGAAGTACGGGGTACTGTCCAGGAGTCCATGTAATCCTGTGGCTGTTGAACCCATTTGTGGCGGAGAACACATACCGAGTCATGGTGCCGTCGTCAGGCTCATGTGGTATTTTATAGGAGATCCGATTGCCGGTCGGAAATCCACCACGCCCTGGTGACACCACCGCCATAGCCCCGTTAGCCCATGTACGATCGGCCATCGAGACATGGTTGACACCGTCGTACCACGTTGAGGAGGGGATGCCAAAGACAATTATCGTTAGTAGCTACCCGTCTAATTGGCTGAAGAGCATGCTTATATTTGCCAATGTTGCAGCTCGTCGACGAAACCAAATAGAACATAAATATCTGTTTTTAATGGAAATGATTATATTAATTTAGCACCCCAAGAGTTGAAAAGAATGGTATCAATAAGACTGGAAAACGCCATTCGTCCACCAAGTCGAAACTGGTTCTGGTATCAAGTTTGGTTGATTATGAAATAGCACATTATTTGGGACAAGTTCTATCGTAGTTTAAGCCCCAAATCATATCAACAATAATTTTCATATTTATTAATATTTAAGAGATTATTCTACAAATATGGATTAATATGCTTCAGTTGGTCCAAGAATGACAATAAACCAACATTTTTTGTGGAAAATACTAAAATAAGAGTAATTTGCATGTTATCCTCTTCATAAAAACATTTCAGTGTTCCAGTCGGTTATCTCAATGGCTGCATTAGTACATGAAAAAATTAAGTTACGCAACCCAGAACCGGTCACGAGTTCACGCTGTCATTTACTGGTGGGTTCAGCGGTAAGACCTAATTGTATTTGGCCATATGGACCCTGGGTAATCAGCGGCATTCTGCGCCGGTATAAATTAGTCAATATTTATCAGACAAATAACAAAAATTCTGCCACAAAAAAGCAATGGAGATGTTGGGAAGAGACTTAGCGATAATCGGTAAAATTGAGTATAAAACTATAAATTTTCATCTAACATTCAAAATACTAAACAAAAATCAAGTTTAAAATAGAAATATCGCATCAATTTGTACTTACTCGACAGCACAGTTAGAAGAAAAACGAAGTCGGTAAATGAAATCAAAGCCTTATCCCCAAGACAATAAAAGACACTGTCCTTCGGAATTTTCAGATCCAGCTTTTCTGACTGAAATTGAGCAGTTTAGAATTAAAATTGATTAAAAGTGTTTAGAATAACTGTAATAAAAGCAAAGCAAAATTATTAAGAAGCAAAATTTATACTAAATTTAATTCCATAGAAGAATCAACCATGTATAAAATGTCAAAACTATAAGACATCGTTAGCATATAATAGGAACAATCGCATGATTCTACACAAGTTTCAATAGATTTCTGCTTTGCAGTTGATTCTTGCGCAAATTTGCTCATTGACATTTTGCAAATTATATTTGATCTTTGGAAAAATTGTTCGATAAAAATCACTAATCAAATGAAAATCGAAGTAGCATAAATATCAAAGCATTTTTAAATACAAACACACGTTCAATGGCAAGACATACTTTACTTGTATGATTAATGCAACGCTGGTAATAAAATGCTCATTTTTTAAATGTATTTATAGCCGAGCACTATCGAAATTTTACCAATGAAAGCCAAAAAACTTTGAACAGATTTTTTTTCCACAAATTATTTAAATAGCTGGATTTTAGTCCAATTCAATCTAGTAATCTCGAGTTGTGTATCCCTAAGTAAACACATACTCTTAGATTAAATACAATGGGGTTGGTGTTTACTTCAAGCTCGCAAACTTGATTTAAAGCATTGTTACCACCACTCGCGCAATCAATTATTGTTAAATTATATTGTCTATATATGTATATGTGGCAAAGGCTGCAAACAGTTAATGTTCGTGACTGCATAGAAATTGTGCAGCCGACATTTCCAGTCAAGTCCAATGTATGCAAGACTGCTAGAGTTGAGAGCCGCATATCTAATTTTGATTTCCATATATATTCAATGCGGTTTGTTCCTCGATTGTCAGTTTGCCGTCGTACTCTGATGATGATCATGGAAGGTCGAAACGCGTCAATGCGTTGCAGCTGGCGGTAGTTTTGTTATGTTGTTCGTAGGCTGGTAAAATAAAATGTGGTTGGTGTTTACTTCAAGCTCGCAAACTTGATTTAAAGCATTGTTACCACCACCCACGCAATCAATTATTGTTAAATTGTATTGTCTATATATGTATATGTGGCGAAAGCTGCAAACAGTTAATGTTCGTGACTGCATAGAGATTGTGCAGTCGACATTTACAGTCAAGTTCAATGTAGGCGAGACTGCTAGAGGTGGGAGCCGCATATCTAATTTTGCTTTCCATATATATATGTAATGCGGTTCGATCCTCGATGGTCAGTTTGCCGTCGTACTCTAATGATGATCATGGAAGGTCGAAACGCGTCAGTGCGTTGCAGCTGGCGGTAGTTTTGTTATGTTGTTCGTAGGCTGGTTAAATACAATGGGGTTGGTGTTTACTTCAAGCTCGCAAACTTGATTTAAAGCATTGTTACCACCACCCGCGCAATCAATTATTGCTAAATTGTATTGTCTATATATGTATATGTGGCAAAAGCTGCAAACAGTTAATGTTCGTGACTGCATAGAAATTGTGCAGCCGACATTTCCAGTCAAGTTCAATGTATGCGAGACTGCTAGAGGTGAGAGCCGCATATCTAAATTTGATTTCCATATATATTCAATGCGGTTTGATCCTCGATAGTCAGTTTGCCGTCGTACCCTGATGATGATCATGGAAGGTCGAAACGCGTCAGTGCGTTGCGGCTGGCGGTAGTTTTGTTATGTTGTTCGAAGACTGGTTAAATACAATGGGGTCGGTGTTTACTTCAAGCTCGCAGACTTGATTTAAAGTATTGTTACCACCACCCGCGCAATCAATTATTGTTAAATTGTATTGTCTATATATGTATATGTGGCAAAAGATGCAAACAGTTAATGTTCGTGACTGCATAGAAATTGTGCAGCCGACATTTCCAGTGAAGTTCAATGTATGCAAGACTGCTAGAGGTGAGAGCCGCATATCTAAATTTGATTTCCATATATATTCAATGTGGTTTGATCCTCGATAGTCAGTTTGCCGTCGTACTCTGATGATGATCATGGAAGGTCGAAACGCGTCAGTGCGTTGCAGCTGGCGGTAGTTTTGTTATGTTGTTCGTAGGCTGATTAAATACAGTGGGGTTGGTGTTTACTTCAAGACAAACTTTACTTGTATGATTAATGCAACGCTGGTAATAAAATGCTCATTTTTAAATGTAATTAAACCGAGCACTATCGAAATTTTACCAATGAAACCCAAAAAACTTTGAACAGATTTTTTCGCTACAAATTATTTAAATAGCTAGACTTTAGTCCAATTCAATCTAGTCATCTCGAGTTGTGGATCCCTGAGTAAACACATACCCTTAGATTATGTATGCGTTATCTCAATTACATTTGAGTCAGTGAATAAATAACTATAAAATTAACATGTCAAAAGAACACAAGCCAATCAATCGTTAGGAAATTCACTCTGCCTTTAATGTTTATATGAAATGTCGTCTATCACATGCAACACGTTATGAGACTAATTTAATAGCATTCTAGATAGCTGAAACTAACTAATTAACAGATTAGACATACACTACTGCAACCTTCATATTTAGAGAGAATGAATCAGCTTTTTCCATGATAACAAGAATCCATAGCCTAAAACAGAACATCTCTCTTTCTTACGAGATGCTTTGATCCGCTGGATTAGTTTCTTCTTTATTGAACCTTCAACAGGATTTTCTAGAAATACCGAGGCTGGGATATACACTCGAGGCAATTGTATCAATGTCTTGCATATCATCACTTATGATATCGAATCTGTACATCGCAGCCACTTTTCAACCTGCGTTCTGATTATGATTTCCTTCGGTGCCTGTTTAGACCCACAGTTTCAACTAGGATATTCTAATTTGGCCTCATAAGACAGCAATTATACCACATGCGGAAATCAAATTGAAATTAAAATGGCAGAATTTAATTTCCTATGGGTTTTTCTTTTACTCGAAACATTACATACGATGAATTTCATTTTCTTTATTATCTAATTTTTAATTGCTACCTATTAAATTCTACCCTTATAATTAAATTAAAAATCCCATCCAAAAGATAAAATTTTTTCTGTCATATAGTAACATAGGAGACAAATAATTATAACTTTAGCACTAATGCAATACCGGTGGCGTTGTGGATGATTATCGAGACTAAATCAAATTCCCCAGATTTATACCAAGGCCACGGTAATTCTGGCGTTCATTGATGAGTGATCAATAAAGATGAAACCGCCCCAGTTGTTTTATGTAATCTGACAATATAATTAAATTTTATATTAGAATGACAATATTTTCAATATTAACTAAGCATTGCATAAGATAGGTAATGCAAATTACGAATCACATTCGCTTCTTTCTTATTTGGAACTCATAGAGTACTTTCCAGAATATTAGAGACGGGCGCACTAAACGAGGCACATTTTCTGTAGTCTTACACTGCTCCAACAAAGCTGATAACAGCAATTTTCAGCTGCACTAACTTTCGCTTTTGGTCTGTCTTTCCTTCAGAACGAGCATATTTGACATCCATTCCTACCTAATGCTTCAAATAGCCATGTAAAATCTATCATTATTGAACAGACACTACGCCAATTGTTTCTGGTTCAATTATATATATATATATATATATATATATATATATATATATATGCGTGTGTGTGAGAGAGAGAAAGAAAGTCAAAGTAAACTTAACATTGCATAAGTCAACATATGCAATTCAGTTCAAACAGCTTGTATATAGCCCAAAAATAGCATGTATTGCACGGTTTTGCTGACATTGTGTATGGTTTGCGAGACTGAGGCAAATATACCTCAATTCGAGCCCTTGCCTCGGCAATTTCGCAAGCATTTGATGAGTGCCCAATTAATGTTATTTTCTATCTTGTGAAAATTCTAGCTTATACTTTCAACAAATGTAAAAAATCCTGCCGTCATTCGTTAATAAATAAATAAGATTTTTTATACACAAGAATCTTAACGATACCAAGAGACTGAAAGAGGCATAACGATTACATCATGGTCGTGAATAAGCAATTTCCGTAAATAAATACGAATTATTTTCTGCACTCTGTGAGTATTGCAAAAGATCGATACAGTTAGTAGAATAGGTTTGACTTCCGTCAAATTTCAAATGAGGACATATATGCGTCGTCACAAACCGGAACAAGTAGTTAAGATAACCGTTCAGATAAAAATTAGAAGTCATATAAATCAAACCTCAAATCAGGCACTTTTCAAAGTAAGAAACTAAAGTGTTACGCAACATCCTTAATCCATAGTAAAATAACCAAAATAGTGGAGTGAATATAATCTAGCGAACTGTGTGCGCTTAATGGTGCGCAGGTTTTCTATTCAATTTTGTTTAATACAGGTGCATCATTCCAATTAACATCCTTTGCTTTTTGAAATTCAATGCATAACGTTATATTCATTACAGCCGCATTAAATTCCGGCGCAAAGAAAGATGATTAATTTTAAACTCAGTTGGTTAGACATCTTTGTAATAATGATATAATACAAAACACGTATACCTCATTTTTTAAAAATCCAGAAAGAATAAAAATAATCCAACTCCAAAACTATTAAATAGATAATGAAAATGCATTATGCAAAGAGTCTGTTTGCTGTTCTTTTTGTTCATACTCAAAGCCAAAAACATGCCTTATAACGCCTTAAATAACATTTTTGTTGCAAACTCAATTCCGAAAATTGCTTAACGAAAACATTAAAATTTTAACGAGACTATAATGAAATTCGTCAAAATACGTTTAAAATTAAACACATTTGAACAAAAGAAACGTCTATTTTTAATTTAATTAGTACCAGCAATAGCCACAATAACAAGCAATGAAAATAAACCGCATTCCAAAAAGCACCCACAGCGCAATAAAAAAATTTTATCTATACATTTTTAAAACAGTTTTCACCTTATAGAAAAGTAATTTACACATGTTGATAAAGCCTGATAGCTATCTTTGCTTGAACCAGAGCCCTTCAACACACATCATCTCATGATAAAGGTCGCATCTTGGCGCGTAAGCTTCGCTTTGAATTTGCTGCCGACTACGCCGCTGATGAAAATCAACTCAGGATAACGAAAAGGACACGCAGAATAGTAACAACCTATTCAAATTTTTACTCAGATTTGACGCATTAGCAATGATCTTATGCCAAGCTATGCACATATATGCCCCTCCGTTGTTGCTTTTGGCAAATTATGAAAGAAACTCTTGAATCGCCAAATTAGTTCATTAAGCCAAAATTACAAGATCAAATGAAGCATGCCGACTGTGAAGATCTCGTGCATTAACGACAACAACAGCCATCAGTAGGACAGCTATTTTAATCAATGTATTCGCTCAGTTGGTCTTAAGACGTTACCAGATAAGTGTTATAGGGAATTATTCAACATCAAATAATTAAGAGCAACAAGTTGTCTACAGCTGCTTCGTGATATAGAATAACTATCGAACATTTCTTTGAAATGGCAAATATTTTTAGAATATTTGCGCAGTGCGAACTTCAAATGATAAATCTCCGCGATCTGCTTCGCGGGTTGTCACTTTCCACTTAGCAAAGTTTAGCAAAGATCTGATTGATACCAATTTCCAAGTAAACATCGAGTTTGTCTTCTTATTAGCTGGATGCGGATTCATCCCTATCTTCCGAAGGCTTCGACATCGTTCCTACGAACCACTAGCGGAATTTCAATTAATACTTTTCGGAATCATCATCCGGCCTCCAATCACATGTAAAGTACAATACTCATAATGTACAAGTAATACACAACTATGCATTTGTATAAATAAATATAAGCAACAGTGTGATTTTCCGATGTGGTTTAGAACTTCAAGAGTTGACCATAATTATTGTGGCCGGATAATATTATTCACGACATCGGTTACTTGATTAGGCCATATCTTATTCACATAATCTGATTTTATGGCGACAGTGTCCAGTGGAGGCCTAGTAAATTGTCATAGGCCCTTCTGGAATTCACCGCGCTTCGGAGTCATAAGACCAAATAACATTAGCCTAATATGTAATGAAAATGTCAGAAATATCGACTGCACATTGGCTTGGCTTTTAGGAGTGTGACGATATTGTGTCACTGATAGACTTCATACAAGATTAGCGTTTATTGCAGTTAAAATATGCTTCAAATAATCACTTATGTTACAAGTTCTCAATTGCTACTTCAATTCAGATAAGTTTTACTGAAACGTCCCTTTTTTTCATAATTTTTATCTGCACAAACACACACACGAATTATAAGTCCACTAACATGAAACATATTAAACAAGTTGTGCCATGATTATTTTAATGCATTTGTGTATCAACAATAAAAATTAATTGCGCGTTCCAACTATTCCAAAAAGATAACCAAATAACGTTATCAAGTAAGCTAAAATAATTGCAATTAATGGTTATACGACACATTTTCATACGAGTAAACAAGAACCAGAGTAAAAAATCACATCACTTTCAATTAATATGGAAGTGATTCAGCGTAGATGACGAAACAAGAAAGGTGCGTGTTAAAAAGTTCATAAATAGTAAAATTTAAACCTGACATCAGATAGAGCAGATGCCAAATGATTTTATTAATTTTTTACTAAAGTTATAATTTATCAAATCTCTCATCAATCTATAAAGCACTACCACAATCGCATATCAGAAGAGAAACAAAGTCTTAAATAAAAAAACAAAAAATAATGGAAAACATTATATCTGTAAAGATAACCTGGAATTTGATGAAAATAGCCACTCATTATTCTAAGATTAAGCAAAAATGCGACGGGATTTTGTTTTATTTATATATAGCGCCATTTATACATTTACAAATACCAATTAGGATTAGAATTGTACATACATAGGATTCCATAGTATCCAATTGCCATATGACTCGACTAGATGTCCTATTGCGCAGGACTTCCAACCAATTGCTACGATGCACATGTGGAACTCATTCTGACAGACTAGTGGATCCTTTACTATCCCATTTGGATGTATTTGACTAACTGTTTCTGCCTTTTTAAAATCTGTCACCTTATTTCTTTCGTCAATTTGGCGAGGATGAGAGAACAGTGCTCCTTTGGGTAATCGAATTGAGGGCATACACAAAACGTGACCGAGCCAATGTATTTGATGGATCTATATATCTATTTCTAGCAAGAATTTATTGGCCGTCTATGGATTTCAACGTTGGATATTCGTTTTTGGAAACCGACATGTGGGATGCCCCCCAAACAAAGATTGTCAAATGCATGTGTTTAAAAGCATCGATTCTAAGGGACCACGTCTCACTAGCGTATAATAAAACTGCGCGTACAGATGCATTCTAAACACGTGAAAATAATAGTTTCTTTATAATGGGCGAAGGTGGGAGAAGGCGATCTTTGATTTGGCGATTCTCATACTCATCTCGTCAGACATATTGCCAGAAATATTGATATATCTTCCAAGATACGTAAACATATCTACTATGTCCAGATCTTAACTCTGCAGTCGCAGAGTTGAAGTGAATGCTGGGTGATTTTTTAAAAGTATCTTACATTTGGAGGGTGCTAATTTCATATCGAAAGGCAACAACGACCGCTAACCTATTCAAAGTGGACTGAGCAGAATCTAGATTGTCAAATAATAGTATGTTATCGTCTGCATAGTCAAGATTGACTTATCTACGCCCGGGAGAACACCTGCATCCTGAAAGTATGACAGTGTTGTAAATAATTAATCTATTACAAAATTAAATAGTAAGGGGGATCACCAATGCTGGTAGTAAAGTTAGACGCTAATTCGTTGTAGACAACGCGTATATTTACAAATTTGACGTCAACATCGCTTTTAGATAGTATATCGATATCTTGAGTTAAATGCACCCTTGAATAATAGAAAGACGACTATTGTTGGACGGCGATATATATGCCGGCGTTCAAATCCTTGTATCTATAGAACCTCGTCCTGACCGGAATCCGGCTTGTTCTTCTCGAGTATGTAAGTACGCAAAGCGCTAAGACGGCTTAAGATAATAAAAGCAAATAAACTAGATATGACTGTAGTCAAGCTTATACAAAGATAGTTATCACGTGAATTAGGATTGCCCTTTCAAATATAGGAATGATGATCGACTTACTTCAAGCAAGCAGCACGGCACTATATGCACAGATGCTGGTGGCAGCCGAAACCTGGGAGACAACTTTATGACAAACGACAAAAATTAATACCGGTATATGGGATCAAATGCCGTCAGTTGCCATACATCTAGTTTTTCCTGGAACATGAATATCGAAGAATGGCCAACGAAGACATTTAGCAAATTAATCACATGCATTGAAAGGAATCTGTCTTTTGTACAGAGGGCTCCATGAGTGAGTAAGAGATTTTCACAATCGTTTGTCAAAGGAAGGATTAATTTGTACGTTGCTGGTCCGGCTGATTTGACCAGTTGGTCATAATCATTATGGTTATAAGTGGTCTGTAAAAGAACACTAGAGCGCCAATTTCTAACCGGAATGGTTCGAATTCAGTTTCCCTTCTCCTAGTCTCTAAACCCAAACCAAGCGCCAGTAGCCAGTGTTCTTCAGAAGCAGACACTTGTCCTTCGCGTCAGGCACGCACGCTCCCATTAAGTTAATAACCTATTTGCAATACGCTACCTCTTGTTGAAGCATAATTTAATACTTCATATAAAACTGGGTGAAATCTGCATCCCAATCAATAAGGCAAGGTTCATGCCATGACTTGACAGTGTCCGGTGGCCGTCAGGCTGCAGTTTCCCATGGCAAATATTTACTCAATGAGACAACGATTCAGTGGTATTGTGCGACCCTCACACGTGGAAAAACAACTAAACTGTCAAACAGCATATTTACGTGGAAATTTTAAACAGCTCAAAACGAAAAAGTTAAAAAGTCCAAGAAAAATAAGGAAAATATTAATCAGTTTCTACGTTCTTTTATACATATATTGTTCTCCAAAAATAAGGAATCATGTAATAAATGGAACTAGAGCATAAGCGCCTAACCAAAAATTATCTTTTGTGCGTCTAAAAAAATGAAAGCAAAAATGTTAAACCCATATATAGTTTATGATTTATTGTCAAATTTGTAAAAATATATAGAATTTTTTCGAAATCTAGATGTTTTTTTAGTTCCCTACCACAGCATGCATAATGTGCAACATTCACAACTGTGTGCATGGAACGCTGCACATCAAAGCAAGTTCCGTAAAAACAAATCCAAAACAAAATTGATGCAAACTTCTTTTTAAAAAATACGTTTTAAATGCGATAAGCAAGGGGAAACTGACCTGATTTTTCCACGTCGCATTTCCTGTCTGAAGGCAGAAATGATTGAGATAAAAATACAGGACTTCCTTTGTACTCAATGTATAACAATGCAGATAAAATAACATGGATCATAAAATATCCACACACATACCAGCAAACATACCACGCTGTTCATTATTTCTCAGAGCAAACTTCAAGGAAAATGAACAAGAATCTCAGCGCATGCACATATTTTCGATGAAAATTACAACTTATTGAAATATTTAAACAGAAATTAAGAAAATGACATACTATTGTCGATGTTGAAGAATTAAACGTTGTTAATTCCATTAAAATTGTCATAAAATGCGATTTAATTTAAAAATTTCCGCTGAAACAGAATATACCGCAATAAAGCATCAGCTTAGGAGATGGAACACAAAGATAGAAATGATAGACAAGAAATCCTGCTTGGAAGATATTTGTTATGCCAAGCGTCGACTGTCCGTTATCAACTTGACCAAATTGACATATTCAGTTAAAATATGTGAAGTTCATTTAGTTTTTAATACTTAATTTCTTACACCACCCTCAGGATCGCACGAAGCCTAAAAGAATTTTGTTAGTACTGTGTAGTAATATTGAGAAAGGAAATAAGTATTGGAAATTTCTTAGAGGACGAAGAAATAGCTTCAAGCAAAGTCCGCTTAATAGACCAATTAACTGAAGAATCTAATATCCGGAAGATAAAAGAAATTTTAAATTAAATTCACTATTTACAGTGAACAATTTAATAGAATATTTTCTGTACATATCACCTGAATGGCTAACGAACAAATAAAGCCATGTAAGCTCATATCTTGAATTTCAAAATAAATCTTGTATGGAAGTGTAAATTCATTATGAAACATGTATATGCATAACTCAACTAGACTGTGATATCTGATACTTTATAGTAATTTTTTGGAAATCAAGGAAGATAAAGTTGAATTAAGCATAAAACATTTAATGAAAAGTATAGGGCAACGTATATGCCGAGAAACTCACAAAAGCGCGTGTACACAAGCGCACGCACATACTTCACCAGTTTATATTCAAATCAAGGAAATTGTCGTTCTTCAACTGTGTTGTATATATTTGATTTACAATAAAATTATATTTCTAGGTACTATTTATTGCTCAATTCAAATAACATATGCATAAGAATCCGAACTAAAATGTATAAAGTGTAAATTCAACTGCCAGATGTTCTTCGTGTGGTTGATTTCAATCAAATATTTATATCAGATTAATTCTGCTATGAACTATACCATACGCGTAATATTCACTTTACATGTATGATTAATGCAAAGCATTGCCGAATGCAAGGTCACAGTTATAATATACACACATAAAACAACTACTAGAGTTGATTTCTGATCTTGAACGGTGTTCGGATATCATAGTAAAATCAACGCCAAATTAGGTCAGGAGAGCATTCTCCGTATTCAAAGGCCTCCATTCTACATTTCTGAGGGAGGACTGTCCGAAATAAGTGAAAAGATGCCGATCCATAAAACCGTAGAGCTCGCATTTAGGTCAACTGCCGTAATATCAATTTTCTCTGTTTTACATCAAAGGTAGTCAATGCTTTTATACTCACAAGTCATGAAGAACGATAGGGGAAAACTAAACCAACACGCGCATTGTTGCGACCGGGAATCAATTTCGCCGACCAAATTCATACACACTGCTACAATCTTGAGCTATGCCATCAGTATCAGCGGCCCACTAGTGCTGATTTCTTAGACTACTCAAATGATGTCGATTCTGTCTCGCTTAAGTCGAGTAATGCTAAATGATGGCGTCCCCGCAAAAACTGTTCGAATGCTTGAAGCCTGTCATAATGACTCGTCGGCATGTACTCGAACTATTAAGTACTTCTATTTTCATTTGATCCAGTGTTCGTCAAGGATGCGTCATTGCTTCCACCATGTTTACTTATTCTATTGATGCAGTCTTTGCTTAACACACAACATAACTTTCCGGAGTAAAGATTGATGGTTGTGGTCGGTTTTTTTACCTCGAATACCTCAACGGCGCTTTTTTGTCAATAGAATGAGCTTCAGAGGGTCATTAATTGTGCTTAAGAAGAATCGATTCGTGAAGGGTTCCAAATAAGGACAAAACCAGTCTACTGGATGAATTGCCTTTTCAACACTATGAAATTCATAGTTCATACTGGAAAATGTATGTACTTAATTGGTAAGGTGTTTATATCAAGTTCGTATCCTTGATTATAGTAATTATCACTGCCCTCGCAACCAATGTTCGTTTAACCGGTAAGGCCAGATTCTCCTTAGGCGGAGATCTTGAGTGTTTCCAGGCTTTCCAGCAATAAAATCGTAATCTGTTACCAATTTAATTGACAGAAATTTACTATTAACACAGGTTCCGAGGCCAACCTAGCTAGATCAGATGTAATATTGAAAGTCTGCCACACATTTGATTATCAACTATAGTCCGTTAATGGTAGCCCGATAGGTTCAAAGGGAAATTTTCTGGTTGCTGACGTAAAGGTCCACATTAAAGGGATTGACTTTTAAATTCATGTCAGTCTGTCATCAGACCCCACAACCCGGGCTATCCTAGAAGGCACGGTGGTGTTGACATATACTGTCTGCACCCTTGTCCAGCGGACGCTGACGATTTTTTCGATAAAATTGACAAAATCTTCAGTGTGTTTCAACCTTTTAATATTGAGCTTAATTGATTGGCCGTAGTGGCGCACCAAAAAAATTGATAGCACTGGTTACCTTGTCCACCCAAGACAACCTTTGGCACAACTGAAGAAACTGCGTAAAGAAGGCATTTGTAGGTCAGCCTCCAATTTTGCATCTCTGATATTTGTGGTTCCAAAACCTGAACCGAGGCTAATGGTGATCCATATCCTCTGCCAAGCTTGAGCACTTTGCTCCGAAATTTAATCATGCTAGCTGGATTTGATAGACAGAAATAGACCTAAAATACAAAAGATAGACTGAGGAATAGTCTACTATAGGATTATGGAGTAATTTGTGGCGGTTCAACAGGCGT
This sequence comes from Eudiplozoon nipponicum, assembly GCA_029291075.1. Classification (NCBI taxonomy): domain Eukaryota; kingdom Metazoa; phylum Platyhelminthes; class Monogenea; order Mazocraeidea; family Diplozoidae; genus Eudiplozoon; species Eudiplozoon nipponicum. Next base: position 126,922 of record JAQBSW010001002.1, on the reverse strand, counting down.
TCACAGCTACAACTAGCCTATTCTCACAAGCTTGTGAGCGGCAAGTGGTTGCTGTGTGAAGCTTCCAAAGCCTAGTCAAACGGTATGCGCAGTTGGATTTACGAATCAAAGTAATTCAACAACTTAAGTTTGGACATCTTTCCATAAAGACCACCATCGAGCCTGTTACTAATAAATGTTTATGGTCGAACATAACGGACTCGTATAAGAGCTTTGCAGTGTCAAACACACAAGATTTGGCAGGACAATAAAGGCCATCAATATTGGGATACAAGAATTTGCTTTAATCTGGTGATGTGAGCATAGGTACTGTGTTATTAGAAGTCTGATGGTGGTACTGGAAATTAGGTACCGAAACGTTGCCAGACAAGCAAGATAAGATCGTACATCATTTCCAGAGATTAGTATGATTGGTTTGGAAGCCTTCCGAGTGAGGAGACGAATCTGCACCCAACCACCACGCGGACGAACTCTACGCATACTTGGAAAATGATGCTTTATCGGATTCTTGATGAACTGATAGTGCAAATGTACCACCCATGAAATAAAATCGTAGATACGTTTAAATGTGATTATCTCATTGTGCAACAAAGAACAACAAATTTACACAAATGCTTGACAGATTCATTTGTCAATTTGAAGCGGTTCAAGAATTTTATTTCACTTTTTAACATAATCGCATGTCGCGATATGAGGCACCAATAAGGGTCACTCGTGAAAGCGGTAGCCAATTCCTGCCAGAGCTAATCATTAAATTCCCGAAAACAATGGGAATAGATGTACTGCATACTAGCGCGAACAATTCACGAGCAAATGTTAAGGCAGTGGTCTTATCGCATATTGGAAGCTGCATTAAGGTGTACCAATGGGAAGAACTCGGCATTCAATCTTTCCACACTTTTGCTAAAAATGAGCAATAAGTAAGCACAATTAGTAACTTATGTAGCAAAATTTGTTTGTGGAGATCCATTAAGACGCCTGAAGATCTAGGGTTTCTAGTTTTACAAATTGGTTCATTGGAGCACTCAGAAATAAGATGTGCCGCTTAACACCGACGATGACTTAAATGATCAAGACCAAGTTTTACGCGTCCTTTGATATTAAACCGGTATCGGATGCATATATTACTAACGAGAATAGGACGAATTGCTTTACTATAATTTACAAGGAACCGTATAAGGCCAAAAATAAAACTAACAAAATGTATCCGTACGAGTAGTATACATGGAGGAGTGCGCATCATTAAGTCGTTGTACTCTACAGTTTATCTCGATTGACGACTAGACCGATCAACAAGATCAATTAAAAGACCATAATTACAGTCAATTCTAATACACAAATCCAAACTTCACGAATTACAGCTTCCAAAAAGCAGAATGAATAAAATTCACTGTCAATGCCCCCAGCAACAACTTTAAGTGAACAACATAAGCAAGACGAACTGTCGGCGTTACGGGCACCAGTAGGCATAACACGACTTGGAGGGATGAAACGTCAGCTATAGCACATGAATTACGTTTATTACTGGACGATATTTTAGTTGGCGGAGTATGTGGAAGAAGTGCTTTCTCCGCTTCATTCACTTAGAAGCTTAAACCACTATTGCCAACATTGACTAATATTATTTGGAGAGCAAAAATATGATAATTACAGGAACACGTTGTTTAAATACTTTCGTGCATTTTAAATGTTATTTCGAGTTCTGTTTCGGTTTTATGTATTGTCCTGATGTGCGCGGATATGTTGGACTGCGATTTTACATTGCTTTAAAGCTTCTATAACTTTGATCTTTACGTTCACAATAAAACGAGTTAATTTTCTCAAAAATTTTGGGAAGGTGAGGTAATAGTAATTTATCATGTTTACCATGTTTAATACCTTTCTAGGTTATACACATTAGGCTCAACTTTGATCGAATTGCATCTATCTACGCGTCATATTATAGTTAAATAAAAACCAATATTGGCACCATGAATATTGTTTTTTTTAATTCGAAGACATAAACGATCTAAATGGAGTGGTATCAGCCCTTTGATGGTAAAATTAGATCATACTCATATCTATATCCTGACTGTAATAAGCCAATAGCGTGTTATCATGCTCAAATGGACTCGAGCTTGGCTTCGATGGGGTTCTCTTTAGGATGAATGGTATGGGTCTATATATCGTATGAGAAAATCTTCATCGCAATAAATATGCAGTTAGCATAGTTATCGTACTACTTAAAATTATGACAAATACAATAAAGGTAATTTATATCACATGCCTACTAGATTATCAATTATGTCTTACCTTCGGGTCATATCTTTTAAAACAATCTAGATCTAGCCCGTCTGGCTGTTTTATTCCTGGCGTCAGCACTCTTACAAAATCGTCTGGCGTCATCAGTATTTCTGAAACACCATCTTCATCAACATACTTAAGAGTTGCGAAATAGCGGAATATTTTATCTGGAGTAGAATAAGCACGGATTCGATCTTCATAAGCAATAAACTGAAGCTTAAAATGAAATATCTTACCTTGCGATCACGAAAACCTACACGTTTTTTGCCTTCGTTTACTGAGTCTTCATTACTTAAATCTATATCACCAGCTGTGAAGCTTTCGCCTTTAGCTTTAATTATCACTGGGTCAGATTTCCGCCCGTACTTTTTTATGAAGTCATAAAAGAAATTAGAAATTTTAGGAACGCTTAATTTAAAAGAAAAAAACACACAATCCCGTTAAGCAGAGAATACATCCAGAAAATATAAAATAAATATACATTCTTTTGCCAAATGGAACGTGTCTTTCCGAAGAATCTCTGTAGTGACTATATCTATTTCGATAACTCGATCCGTCATGATAGTTCCTGCCAGCCAGAATCAACGCTTTTGCATGGCTATGAGAATTAACCATTAGCACTTTGTTGTGCAATGATCTTGAGATAAAATATTTACTACACCGAAGCATAGTACACATTTGTGAAGGCACAAATATTCTCTCAACGGGGAAAAAACAATACGAAGCAATTAAACATATTTTAAATAGCAGAATTCACGATTAAAAACAAAATCAATATTGTTGTAAACGCCCCGGCTTCAAGTAAAATGCCGTACGACGTTACAAACTCGGTTAAGGTGCTCTGAATAGAGATTTGTTACTGATAGGGAGCCCTTAAGAGGGCCTGGTCGTGTAGAGGTTAAATTAATTATCGGACAGAAATTTACCTCTCATATAAAAATAAATCAATTTTTATTTTTGGACATTTGATGTTATCGCTGGTTTCGTAAAACAATATTGTAATTTTTGAAAAATATTGTAAAATATTTTGAAAGTTCTTTTGTTCATATTGTCGAAGTTTTGGACTTGTCTTGTGAAAAGAAATGAGACAGTTTTGATCTGAGTTTCTGAATTGCATGAGCGGGACACTGCATGGTTCATCTGCGATTACTTTGTGAATAAAATTTGTAAATCTTCTCGACATTTTGGTGTTTTTAATTATCAGCGAAAAGTACCATAAGTTTGCTTTGGGTAATTTAAGTGAATATTTGTTTCAAGGTCTCAATCATTCCAGTTCAGTAAATTTGTGGACATCAGCGTATCCGGGTAAGCTTACTTAATTAATATAATATATAAATTATAAATAATTTAATAATATCATGTCTGGTTTATTAAATACTGAGGATACAGAGCAGTTGGCTAGCGGACTCAAGGATTGTAGCTTAAGAGATAGTTCAGAGGAACTTAAGTGTTCCAAGATAGATGATCATTCCGCATATATGGATTTTCCGGGCCTGGCATCCAAGAGACCCCCTTATGGTAGTGACCTAAGGGCCTCTACAGTCGTACGTTCTCCTGAATTATTCAGTGTGAAAATGTCCTAGAGCCTTGGGTGGACTCTGGTTGTTGTTGCTCCCGTTGTCTAGTTGTAATCACGATGTGGATAACGTCGTTCAGGTTCTGCAATTAATTGGCTCGTCTCACTGGTTGTACCGCAACAAGATGAGTCACGGATGTAGCCAATTGTTGGTGAAACTATCAAATCACCAGCGTAGGTATTGACAGCCGACAGAACGCACACGCGTAACGCAAAGCAGAATGAAAATGCGACAACTGACTTGCATGGTAAACTGCCGTGCTTAAATAGCATGCCATGTCTACTTGCACACTATTGGTTAAACGGCAAGTTTCGCTTTTTTCTCATTGGTGCAACGTAAATAAAATTGAATTTAATTTACGCAATATGTCGGCCATTAATTTGTGTCGTTACAACACTTTCCTCTCTGAAAAAAGGGAAAAAATTCCTCTCTGCGAGGCTAGATAAGAAATGCATGACAGAGTTCGAACCAAGTTAAGCAAAAATATGATGAACCATAAATGCTGGGCTTAAATATGCTTGTTGGTTGCTTCAACAATGATATGATGCCAGGTAACCACTAGGAATTGCTACACAAATTGTTAGCTCTAGTGGTCGGTCATAGCACGTGAGGCAAAATAGAGCAGTGTAAGTTTTGGGAGCCGCAGCGTGAAGATTTCGAGGTAAATCGCCTCTGAATTTGCCAGGTTTAAGTTAAAACCTAAGCAGGTTGGATCGTCGTCAATGTGTTTGTATACGACCAAAGGAGCTAGAGTGCTCGACGTTGTGGTCATGACATTTGTAGAGTGGTCTTTGTGCAATTGATGAAGTTGAGATATGCATTGAAAGTGGCCTGTACCATGATATGAAGCTGATCACTACTTAGTGTTGCTACACGAAAGCGTTATCTCTAAGTAGCTGGTCATACCAAAATAGGCAGTGTAATGTCATGTGTGAGAAATACATTATAATGTAAAAATATATACATTAAAATCAAAGGTAACTGCATCAAAATATGTACACGAACAGTGCCTCAGAGATGGCATAATACCAAAGAACTGTTCAAAAATGCTACACAATTGTTAGATAAGAACAGCTGGTTATGCCACGTGAGACAAATACGGAAAAATAACGTAAGGTTAAAAAAATTTTTGATAGTTAATGTTAATGTTTAAAAAATCAATTACGCGTTATACAAAGCAGGATATTGAGATTGTGGGCAGACGGAGCCTGAGACGTGTGTAGAAGGTTGAACGCTCTCAGGATCAGGTGGTTCGATAAACGGTTTCAATCTGTCTATGCTTACTGATGTCGGTGTAGCGCCTTGCATAATAATGAATCATTTTGGTTGTCTGAGCAAAATCGAGTAAGGACCGCGATACTTTGGTTGTAGTGGTGCAACAGCATTATTGTTGCGAACGAGGATTCTCTTGCAGCTGTGGAGCTATGAGTGAACGAAGACTGGACGAGGCGTGTGTCTCGGCTGCTGTTCGGACATGTTACCGAAATGAAGTCGAAGGAGGGTAGCTTCGTCTTGTGGGTCATCTTGTGCCGGTAGTAGACGTGGGAGCTGACTAGGCAGGCGTAGATCCATGCCATACAAGAGTTGTGACGCAGATGTTTTAATGGATTCACGAGTACGGGAACGCATGGCAAGCAGAACTAAAGGTAGTGCATTGACCCAGTTGCCATTAATGGACGAGGATGCTAAAGCAGCTTTGAGTTCCCTATGCATTCTCTCTACCATGCCATTAGCTTGGGGATGGTAGGCAGTCGTCTGGCGTAAGATGCATCCCATGTACCGCAAGGTGGTTTTGAAACGATCAGATGAGAAGCAAGTGCCTCTGTCCGTGATGACCTCATTGGGAACACCATAATTGGATATCCATGCAGAGATAAAACCGTTAGTTACTTCGTCTGCAGAAATGGTGCCAAGAGGTAATGCCGCAGGCCACCGTGTAAATCTATCGATCATAGTTAGAAGGTAGCTGAAACCTTTAACCTTTGTCAGATGAACTATGTCGATGTGGACGATGGCTAGGCGAGAAGTAGATCGAAAATGTTGCAACTTAGAACGAGTGTGTCGTGTGATCTTGTTTTTCTGACAAATAGCACACTCTGAGACCCATCGTTTAACATTCTGCCTAAGTCTGTGACCCCAGAAACGATCTGTAAGAAGTCGGACAGTCGCTTGGCTTCCTGGGTGAGAAATTGAGTGAATTGAATCGAAAACGTTTCTCTGAAGGCTGGTCGGCAGAACTGGTTTGTTCGGCTGCGTACCCGTGAAGTAAACAATTGGTAAGCCTTCCCACAGACGGCATATAAACTTGGTTGGGTGACGGGCTATTGATCTTTGAATGTGAATGTCACCGCGTTGTTCAGTTCGCAGGAGGATTGGCGTTAGTGCAGGTTCACTGAGTGTCACGGAGTTGACAGTGAATGGTGACGGCGAAGGTGGTTGTAGAGAGACGTCTGGCCTGACAGGGCATCTGCAATGAAGTTCTGTTTGCCCTTGACGTGAAAGACGTCAAATTGACATTCGCTTAGACGAGAAAGCTGTCTTTCCACTCTGGCAGGGTACTTGGCGATAGATGAAGTTGCGTTTCGATGTGCGCTAACTAATGGTGCATGATCTGTGAAAACAACAAATCTGCTACTGCCAATGATGCTGATAAAATGGCGCACTGCGTCGTAGATGGCGAGAAGTTCTCGGCCGAAAGTGTCGTATCTCGTTTCTACTGGTTGGAGAGTACGCGAGTAGAAACTGATAGGCTTCTGAACTCCGTCGATCTCTTGTTCCAAAGTGGCTCCAATAGCGAATTCAGAAGCATCTGTCGTGAGTAGAAATGGTCTTTGAAAATCTGGATGCGTTAGCATTGTGGCATTTGCTAACGAGTTGATGGCGTGTCGAAGTAATTCCTCGTCTTTGGATGATCGCAGGTGCCTGCACAAATGATAAAATTGTCTTGAAAGACCTGGAAGGAACTTGCAATAGTAGTTTATTACTCCCAGAATTTTCTGCAACTCGCCAACGGTCTTCGGTGACTTGATATTCTTGATTGAATTCGCCTTTGACGACAAAGTTTGAATACCTTGTGGCGTGATACAATGCCCTAAGAAGTCCACGGATGTAGTTGCAATCTGCGTCTTGTCACAGTTGATCTTGAGTACGTGGTTGGATAAGCGTGAGAGGACATTTCGTAGATGCTTGACTTGAGATTCTAAGTCTGGACTGAATACCATTATGTCATCGAGATATGGCATACAATAAGTGGCGTGGTCGCAATGTATGTTGTCCATGAATCTTTGAAATGTCTGTGTAGCACACTTAAGTCCAACGTTCAAGTAAAGCTATTTCAAAAGTCCAAATCGAATGATGACTGCAGTATTTTCAATATCTTCTGATGCTACCGGGATGTGATGCTAGGCTTGTCTGAGGTCAATCACTGAGAAGAAATTGCTGCCATTGAGTTTTTCAAGTAAGGTGTTAATATTTGGAATAGGATATGCATCAGATTATGTCACTGGATTTAGCTTACGGTAATCTCCGCAGGCTCTGTACGATCCGTTTGATTTGGAGACTAAGTACAGTGGCGACGTCCATGAAGTTTTCAATGGTCTGATGATTCCCTCTTCTAAAACCCTTAAAAATTCCTTTTGGGCAGCTTTAAGTTTAGCAGGGGCCAGTGGTTAGTTCTTGAGTGCAATAGTTTGACCTTCTGTGACGATATGGTGCATTGTGTTGGAGACTCGTAACTCTGAAATTTTCAGATCGAAAAGCGACTTTTGTTCTCGAAGAGCAGCTGATATCTCTGCTGAATGATGCACTGGGGTTGGCTGAATGACCTGCAACTCCAAACGCTCGGAGGCAAGTGTCAAAAAACTTTGCCCAAGTCCGATGGAGGGGTCGATGATCTTTTGATTGGCAAGATAAAAAATGAGCCGAAATTTCAAAAGGAAATCAAGGACTATTATATTGTGTGAGACCTTGACAATGATGAAGTTGTGAGAAAATTCACGCCGTAAACCTATATTGAGTGTGCGATACCAACATCCTTAAGTAGGTATGGGCTCGCCTGTAGGTGTTGCGTGTAGAGTACGTAGTGACATCTCGGCCATTGAATCACCCTTGAGAACTGAGACTGTTGCACCTGTGTCTACGATGAATTCTTCACCAGTTCTGAAATCAAGAAGGTGCAGAATTTCGTTGGGCTGTTTGGCCGGGTCATGCAAACAAGCAGGCGGGCGATTGCGATTGGAATTGCTCGTTTGGCTATCTATGTGGCAAATTCGGCGTGAACGAAATGAGTCGACAGGAATGTCGGATTTTAAGTGATTTCTTCCTTGTGGCGCCGATGATGCCGTTGGTGCGCAGAAAGTACGTTCTTCTACTTTCTGCGCCATACGATCCTGATGCACCACTGCGCCTGTGTTCTGTTGTCTATCCTGTCAACTATGGAAATTGACATTCATTCGGAAATTCTTCGGAACGACAGAGAGAGACTTGACATGAATAAAAAAATTCTGGTGATTATAGCAGCAGTTTTTTGGGGCATATCTTTTAAAGGATTGCGGGGATCTCGATCGCCGCCTACCGTTATTATGTGTTTTGGGCATGAAATTTGGTCGAGCATTAAACTGATTTAGCTCGGATTTCGCTATGGCCAATCATTCTAGAACTTTAGCCATGGTCGCTACTCTCCCCTCTAAAGAGGAGAGCCTATTATCCTGCGGGGGCGGAAAAAAGGATGACGAATTCAACTTAGGTTCCAAAACCCTAAATTCTAACTCACATCTCTCAGATAAGTCATCTATAGATAGTGTGTTGGGGAGCTGTCTGACGAATAATTTTAGTGATTGTGGAAGATTGTCAATAAAAACAACCTTAGCTTCATGGTCAGAAATATTGGTTTTATACCAACGTTTCCGTAATTCCCTTAAAACCTCGATGGGGCCAAGGTTTGTCATGTCTAACTGCGCGTATTTATTTATAATCTGTTAGGATTCTGAAGGACACAGCAAGAATTCTACTTCATTTTGTAGACCAAAAATGAGATAAGGTAGATTCCTAATGGCCTTAAGCTTCGGATAAATCCGTCGTTGCATTTCAGAATGTAGTTTAGCAAAAACATATTATTACAGTTTTTGATGACTATCATAATCGGAAAACGAGGAGAAATCGCAGTCTACGTGTATAAATAATAGTTCGCTTGTAACACGTGGCTCCACGTTACAACCCAACGATGTTCAATTTTAACACATATAGTGCTTTTTAAGGTAAAATAATCGAACTCTGTTTTTACACATTATTTCTATTAACATACACGTTGATCTGCTAACCATACCTGCAGTGAACAATATGCGATATCTACTGTCAATACGGAATCGCACCACTCGATGGTATGAGGCCATACCACTGCCAGATATGAAGTATGACACTGTCAGTTAAGCTTTAGAGCTCAATTGGTTCGCTCGGTATGGTGCTCCAGCTGAAGTGACAACTGATTGTGGCGCACAGTTCCTCGGCAAAGAGGTCGCAGCCCTACTGAAATACTATGGTGTCAAACACTCCGTGACCACAGCTCGCAATCCGAGAGCAAATGGTTTCGTCGAAAGGCCACACCGGGAACTGAAAGCGGCGCTCAAGGCCAGCCCAGAAGAAAATTGGCTTGCGACTTTACCGAAAGTACTCCTATCAATGCGTACAAAACATCGTGAGCCGATCAAATGTAGTTCCGATGAAATTGTATTTGGCGAATGTCTACGGCTGCCTGGTGAACTAGTCCAATCACGTTCTGAAACTGCTATAACGATGAACGATCCGGCATTTCTGTTTCCACTTCGCAGTTATCTACAGTATAACGCTCAGCATCGGCCGATCTGTCCTACACGTCAGCAACATATTCCAGTTTATAAACGCAAAGATTTTGATAACTGCAAATGGTTCTGCGTCAACAACGATATGGATAACAGGATTCTAGCCAAACCGAAGCGCGGTTCTTATCGAGTGTTAGATCAACGTCAGAATTACATCATTTTGGAGATTAATGGCAAAGACACATATCACAGAAAAACACCCTCTCGAGACCACAATGCTCGAAGACAGCCGCACGATGACGGGTGAGGACGATGTTACACTGCCATCTATTCTCGACAACACTCACACACATAAGGTGACGTCAAGTTCAGGAAATGCAGGAAGCCCGGTGGTGAGCCCAACACCAGGCCGCACCAACACATGGACACAGTACAAAGTATGTCAATTGGATCCAGACTAACTTAACGAGCGGTTCGACGATGTTACTTTATTGGCCAAGGTGTCCAATATAACAGATGAGGGCTCACAAATTTTGAGAGCTTGGGAGACAATCCCAAAGTCTTCTAGACGCGGACTAAAAGATATTCCGCATCAATACACTGATGGCAGATGTGCGCAGCCATGGCAGAGCCTGCAACACGCCGTCATGCAGCGCTTGACACCAGATCGAGAAGACAGGCTTACAGAATTAATGAGCCAGATGTCCCTAGGTAGACGCACGCCTTCTGAGCTATTTATGGAGATTCGTACACTGCCTTGCCAAGATTCTGGCACCTCTTCACCAACATCTCGTGCTAGAAAGCCGTTCTGTCAAGAAATCACAACTGATTCAGCTCAACGAGGATGACATGCAGGCCCACAAGGATGATAAAAGGGCCTTACGCAAAGCGACCATGCTACATTCTCCTGATTGGTCTTAACCTTTTGAATTGATAACTGTCGCATCCGACGTTACCATAGTCGCAGTACTTGAAAAGTTCATCAATGGCATAGACCAAACTATCGCCTTCTACTCGCAAAAACTACAACCTCGCGAGACGCGATATGATACATTAGGAAAAGAGTTACTTGCAATCTACCGGTCGATCCTACACTTCCACACCTATCTGGATGGCCGAAAGTTCTAGACCTACACAGACCATGTTCCTCTTCTCCCGATGCTCAGAAGAAAGAAGGTGTATTTATATTCACGACGTGTCAACTCACAATTTAGACGAATACACGAGTATGAATATGAAGTCACTCATTTCAAAGGGTCAGAAAACGTGGTCGCAGACTCCCTAAGCCGACCTGCAGAACTCTGTGCTTCTATCCTGTGTCCTTCACCTATAATAACTCAGGAATTGCAAGCAGCTCAGCGAGATGATCCATCACTTCGGACATTTGATGTCAATCGCCTGAAAACATTTGATTATGACGGAACTCTGCTGCAGTGTGAAATAACTGGCGTGGACCCTCGGCCGTTTATACCTGAAAAATTCCGTCACAAGATCTTCGAGTTCTACCATTCAATGAGCCACCCATCTGGCGAAGCCTCAGTGGAAATTCTATCCAGAACGTAATTTTCGCCTGGCATGCGAAGATATGTCAAGAAGTGGTCAAAACAATGTCTAGAATGTCAGAAATGCAGTGTGACGAGACACACCAAAACGGCGCCACAAGTCATTCAAGTGCCCAAAGTCCGGTTCACGCACATACACGTTGATCTGCTAACCATACCTGCCGTGAACATAATGCGATATCTACTGTCAATACGGGATCGCACCACTCGATAGAATGAGGCCATACCACTGCCAGACATGAAGTAAGACACTGTCAGTTATGCTTTAGAGCTCAATTGGTTCGCTCGGTATGGTGCTCCAGCTGAAGTGACAACCGATTGTGGCGCACAGTTCCTCGGCGAAGAGGTCGCAGCCCTACTGAAATACTATGGTGTCAAGCACTCCGTGACCGCGGCTCGCAATCCGAGAGCAAATGGTTTCGTCGAAAGGCCACACCGGGAACTGAAAGCGGCGCTCAAGGCCAGCCCAGAAGAAAATTGGCTTGCGACTTTACCGAAAGTACTCCTATCAATGCGCACAAAACATCGTGAGCCGATCAAATGTAGTTCCGATGAAATTGTATTTGGCGAATGTCTACGGCTGCCTGGTGAACTAGTCCAATCACGTTCTGAAACTGCTATAACGATGAACGATCCGGCATTTCTGTTTCCACTTTGCAGTTATCTACAGTATAACGCTCAGCATCGGCCGATCTGTCCTACACGTCAGCAACATATTCCAATTTATAAACGCAAAGATTTTGATAACTGCAAATGGTTCTTCGTCAACAACGATATGGATAACAGGATTCTAGCCAAACCGAAGCGCGGTTCTTATCGAGTGTTAGATCAACGTCAGAATTACATCATTTTGGAGATTAATGGCAAAGACACATATCACAGAAAAACACCCTCTCGAGACCACAATGCTCGAAGACAGCCGCACGATGACGGGTGAGGACGATGTTACACTGCCATCTATTCTCGACAACACTCACACACATAAGGTGACGTCAAGTTCAGGAAATGCAGGAAGCCCGGTGGTGAGCCCAACACCAGGCCGCACCAACACATGGACACAGTACAAAGTATGTCAATTGGATCCAGACTACCTTAACGAGCGGTTCGACGATGTTACTTTATTGGCCAAGGTGTCCAATATAACAGATGAGGGCTCAAAATTTTTGAGAGCTTTGGAGACAATCCCAAAGTCTTCTAGACGCGGACTAAAAGATATTCCGCATCAATACACTGATGGCAGATGTGCGCAGCCATGGCAGAGCCTGCAACACGCCGTCATGCAGCGCTTGACACCAGATCGAGAAGACAGGCTTACAGAATTAATGAGCCAGATGTCCCTAGGTAGACGCACGCCTTCTGAGCTATTTATGGAGATTCGTACCCTGCCTTGCCAAGATTCTGGCACTTCTTCACCAACATCTCGTGCTAGAAAGCCGTTCTGTCAAGAAATCACAACTGATTCAGCTCAACGTGGATGACATGCAGGCCCACAAGGATGCCAAAAGGGCCTTATGCAAAGCGACCATGCTACATTCTCCTGATTGGTCTTAACCTTTTGAATTGATAACTGTCGCATCCGACGTTACCATAGTCGCAGTACTTGAAAAGTTCATCAATGGCATAGACCAAACTATCGCCTTCTACTCGCAAAAACTACAACCTCGCGAGACGCGATATGATACATTAGGAAAAGAGTTACTTGCAATCTACCGGTCGATCCTACACTTCCACACCTATCTGGATGGCCGAAAGTTCTAGACCCACACAGACCATGTTCCTCTTCTTCCGATGCTCAGAAGAAAGAAGGTGTATTTATATTTACGACGTGTCAACTCACAATTTAGACGAATACACGAGTATGAATATGAAGTCACTCATTTCAAAGGGTCAGAAAACGTGGTCGCAGACTCCCTAAGCCGACCTGCAGAACTCTGTGCTTCTATCCTGTGTCCTTCACCTATAATAACTCAGGAATTGCAAGCAGCTCAGCGAGATGATCCATCACTTCGGACATTTGATGTCAATCGCCTGAAAACATTTGATTATGACGGAACTCTGCTGCAGTGTGAAATAACTGGCGTGGACCCTCGGCCGTTTATACCTGAAAAATTCCGTCACAAGATCTTCGAGTTCTACCATTCAATGAGCCACCCATCTGGCGAAGCCTCAGTGGAAATTCTATCCAGAACGTAATTTTCGCCTGGCATGCGAAGAGATGTCAAGAAGTGGTCAAAAAAATGTCTAGAATGTCAGAAATGCAGTGTGACGAGACACACCAAAACGGCGCCACAAGTCATTCAAGTGCCCAAAGTCCGGTTTACGCACATACACGTTGATCTGCTAACCATACCTGCCGTGAACATAATGCGATATCTACTGTCAATACGGGATCGCACCACTCGATAGATTGAGGCCATACCACTGCCAGACATGAAGTAAGACACTGTCAGTTATGCTTTAGAGCTCAATTGGTTCGCTCGGTATGGTGCTCCAGCTGAAGTGACAACCGATTGTGGCGCACAGTTCCTCGGCGAAGAGGTCGCAGCCCTACTGAAATACTATGGTGTCAAGCACTCCGTGACCGCGGCTCGCAATCCGAGAGCAAATGGTTTCGTCGAAAGGCCACAACGGGAACTGAAAGCAGCGCTCAAGGCCAGCCCAGAAGAAAATTGGCTTGCGACTTTACCGAAAGTACTCCTATCAATGCGTACAAAACCTCGTGAGCCAACCAAATGTAGTTCCGATGAAATTGTATTTGGCGAATGTCTACGGCTGCCTGGTAAACTAGTCCAATCACGCTCTGAAACTGCGATAACGACGAACGATCCGGCATTTCTGTTTCCACTTCGCAGTAACCTACAGTATAACGCTCTGAATCGGCCGATCTGTCCTACACGTCAGCAACATTTTCCAATTTATAAACGCAAAGATTGTGATAGCTGCGAATGGTTCTTCGTCAACAACGATCTCGATAACAGGATTCTAGAGAAACCAAAGTGCGGTTCTTATCGTGTGTTAGATCGACGTCAGAATTACATCATTTTGGAGATTAATTGCAATGCTGAAGCTGTTTCCAAACACAGACTATCCCCGGTCGAAGTTGATCCATTTGACCCGCTGTTCCGCGATGTTGACCTATCAGGCGCTGAAGAAACGATGACTCCACCTCCAGACAGATTTGCTGACTATGGACTGACGCCCGACATCTCATCAACAACTGAGCCAACTCACGCCGTCACGCCGCCGCGAGATATAGAGGAAACAGAATCAGTGTTGACAGAGTTTACATTAGTAGTTACACGGTATGGCAGAGCAATAACACCTCCCGTAAGGTTAGCCCCGTTTATTGTGTACTAATTTTCATTGTCGTAGGGTGTATGTAACACGCGGCTCCGCGTTACAATCCAACGATGTTCGATTTTGACAAATGTAGTGCTTTTTAAGGTCAAATAATCTAACTCTGTATTTTCACAATATTTCTCTTAACTGTGATTTTAGAAACAATCTCGGTTAGTTTCAAGCAGTTTTAATTGAGATTTTTTGAACTGCAATTTTAATTGTAATTAATAGGGGTTTGTTTATTAAATATAAACACCCGCGCGCAATACGCAGGGAACATCCGGTGGATTATAGTGCCATAGTAGAATTACCCTTCTTCTTTGAATTATTCGCAGTTTATACAAGTGATTTACTGTTCGTATGTGATTCTACGTATCAGAATTTCAGAATACAATGGATTATTATAACTAAATAAGTTAAGACCATAGCAAACAGATGATTAATTATTTTTGAAGTATTCTCATTGAAGTTTTTATACGATTTTAGTCTATCCATCATCAGTGACAACTTTTACTAGTGACTTTATTTATATCATCATATATTTTTCAATCGGTTACATTGTAACACGCGGCTCCGTGTTACAACCCAACGAAGGTCAATTTTTACAAACGCTGTGCTCTTTAAGGTCAAATATTCTAAATATATCCTTAAACAATATTTCTTTTAGCTGTGATTTTAGGAACAATCTCTTTTAGACTCAAGCAGTTTTAATTGATATTTCTTGAACTGCAATTTTATTTGTAATTAATAGTGTTTATATAAAATAGACAGAACCGCACGCGATCCGAGAGGATCACGCGGTGGACAATGGTGTCATAGTGAACTTATTTCGCTTAGTTGAGTGCAAATTTGGACTATCTGAACTTCAGAGAACAATGTATTAATATCATGAACTGAGATAGAATCTTTATAAGCGGTGAACTTAACACTTGTGAGTTGGGTCATTGAAGTCCTTAAACGATTTACATTCTTTTTATAGTGATAACCTTTAACGATGACTTTTTCCATGTATCATTTGTTTTAAATCGATGGCATAAATGTTGAGCAATTCAGACCTTTGTACGCGAATAACTGATTGAGCATAAAACAATTTTCTATCACAAACTTAAATCATTTTAATTTTTGCCGTCTAGAAGACGGACCATTTAGTTTAATTGTGAACGGTATTTAAATCATATTTTTGCATAAAAACTATTTTTACAGCTGACAAACATATATTCAATTTTGACTAACTGTGAATAGTGTTTAAGATATAATTTTACATTAAAAAATCTGTATTATTGCCATCCAACTCCTTCAATTCGGATTAACAGTGAATTATATTTATGTGCTACATTGTGTGTAATATATACATGAAACCTTTCTTCGGCCTTCTAATATTAACCATCTGAAAAGGAACAGACTGATTGGATGCTCGGGTAGTAATAATAGCAACCATTGATAAGTAGTAGGGGTACAAAATCAGGAACGAGATAGCAACAGCAAAAAGTACCCCTACAACATGTATTCATCTCAATTCAGACCTTTGTGTATCGTTTATTACTTGTGTTGACAGTATATAGTTTTGCTGCCGTCTAGAGCACGAACACTTTTGTTTAACTGTGAATTGATAATTACTTGTGTATAAGACATTCAATTTGTTTGACAATATTTAGTTTAGCCTTCTCACATCACCCATCGAGAAAAGATCGGGGATTGATCATAAGCACGGATTTCAACAGTAGCTACCAATTCTATGTAGACAGATAGCAACGCTGCAAAATACCACTACACGCTATCTCCATCCAAAACAGGAAAATCAATATCTAAAATTAGACCTGACATTCTAATAATCTTACGGGATCTTAAAAGTAAAAATTTATAAGCAAGATGATAATGTATACAAAAATACATTAAACGAAACGCTTACCCACTAATAGCTTCCAAAGTTGAAACAGAATCTTCCGCAGTTGAATCATTCGAGCACGTCTGTTCTACTCTTTCGTACAGTCAATGTTTGTTCACAGATCACCTAGATGTACAGTTTTGTATGTAGGAAAATTAAATAGAAAACGTTCCTTCTAAAAATGTATATCCAACAAAATTTCCCAGAAGACAACGACTTTAGAGAGATTGATTAGAAAAACCTTCCGTCTAAAAATATATACCCAACAAAATTCTCCAGCTTTAATTGGCTAATTGCACACTATTGGTTAACGGCAAGTTTCGCTTTTTGAATTGAATTTAATTTATGCAATATGTCGGCCAGTTGCTTTGTGTCGTTAAAATATGCGATTCGACAATGTAATGTCTGTATATGCATTGACTGTGTATACTATCAGATTATACATTCAGAAAACAAACTGATTGTACGACAAATTCAATGAAAATTGACTTAAAGGGAGTCGTTGTATTTGTTTCAATGGAGAGATTAATTAATTTTTTGGAGATCAGTTGGCTCTTCATATAAAAATAAATGAAATTTTATTTTTGGACATTGGCAACAGCAAAAAAGATGAAGAACAATCATCAGTAGAAATCAGTAAATACAGACCATGCTAAAATAAGGATTCCACCCATTGCTTCTAAAAGCACAAAAAACGAGATATCATTACTGAATAGTTTAGATAATGGAGAGAGGAGAACTGTAGCCACAATACCAAACAAAAGAACAATAAAGAATCCAGCAAAGTTAAACCATTAAAAACCAAAAACAGTTTAGATAAGTCACATATTATATATATTATTTTATGCTATCTTTAGAAGTGTTAAGTTCAAAATTTTTCGCTGTTGTTGAGGCCCCTAACCTATTGGTGTCTGTAAGCCCCATAGATGCCAGTTCGCTAGATGTCCTAATATTCACAGTAGAGTCTGATATGCCTACATGGTTACCTGTGTCAATTAGATTTAAATCCGTTAGGTCCTGCCCTAAATGAAATACATCTTCTAATTTAATATCGGTATTCATGATCAAGAATTATGATACTCAAATTGACACTTACTTATGGAGTTAGGAAGGTGAGAGTTGGAAAGCTATATCTTCAGCAATAATCTGCTTTGATGTGTACGTGACCCGCAATAATAAATAAAATTACCTGGCTCTCCTCAGTGTTATATTATATCAGAACACAAGGCAAGGTTTGAAAGATGTTTATTGAATAATGTTGTAATCGTTTATCATGGAAAGAAATGTTAAAATGCAGCAAACGAAAATCTTCAACCAGCCCTGAAGCACGATACTCAAAAACTGAAAATAGCGCACAATTTTAAAAATCAAGTCTTTAAACAAAGAATGTTCTGGAAAATAAAAAGAAAAAAATTCTTTTTAAATAAAGTTGTTACAATCAGCTATGGTGGTTTAAATTTATCATTCAAGGTCATTTTATATAAGGCGGAGGATTCAACATCCTCTACACACACCACCTTCTCAAAAAAAGAGAGGAACGACTAATAGTAGATGTAATCATCGTTCTTCGGCTGACGTAGTATTCTTCTAGATCGTTTTGTGCATACTGGCGCCACTGACGTCGTCATCTCGCACGATATAACATTCGCTGGTTCTTCAATATCATCTGGTGTCGACAAATAATTTTCATGCTGTGATTCAGTAGAATAAGATTTTGATATGTTAGACAACGGTTTTTCAAATTGCTGCATTTCATTATGTGTCTGCAAGATGGGATTGTACACCTCAGATTCGCCCATGGAACGGTCATTCAACGCATCTTTTAATTCGGTCACACTGTCAATCCAGATAAACTGGGGAATACAGCGATCCAACGTAACACAATCCTCAATGCCATTTATTTCTATGATGACATTCATATCAGTCATCCTCTTGACCTTGTATGGTCCTTTGTAAAATGGTGTTAGGCAGTTTTTCCTATTCTCATTAGTAATATAAATATGCGATGCCGATTTTAAATCAGAGGACACATAGCATTTAGTTTTAGGTTTTCTAGTTTTGGTTGGGGCCAAACGACACATCTTGTCTCTAAGTGCTCCTACAAACCAATCTACATAACTAGAAGCCCAATCAATACTACTTGAAGTTTCTATTAGAAGATCTCCAGGCAACCTTAATGGTTCTCCATAAACTAATTCTGCAATGGAAGTTCCTAATTGTGCCCTATATCTGTTGCGCATGGCGAGTAGTACTATAGGAAGATCGTGTATCCAGCTTGTTCCATTAGTACACCTTAATGCAGCTTTCAGTTCACGATGTAGCCTTTCTACCATCCCATTTGCTCGTGGGTTATACACGCTAGTATGAATTATAGTGATTCCCATGATGTTGAGAGATCTTACGAAAAGCTCTGACATAAATTGACTACCGCGATCACTAGTGACCTTTTCCGGAACACCATAACGCGATATCCAATTATGTAGAAACGCGAACAAAACTTCTCGCGCTGTTATGTCTTTTAAAATCGCCACTTCAAATTGACGACTAAATCTATCTACCATAGTCAGCAAGTATTTATTTCCGTTTACTTCAGGCATCTCAACAATGTCTATGTGTACGTGTCTGAACTGTCCATTTGGTATTCCAATGTTCTTTATCTCGGTTCTGGTATGTCTCCACACCTTACACGTTTGACACTTGGCACAGGCTCTTACCCATACCCGTATATCTTTAGACATATGTGGCCATACGTATCTGTCGTTGATTAATCGTATGGTGACTTTAATGGATGGATGACCCATGTTATGTAATACTTGGATAATCTTGGCCCGTAACTCCAATGGCACATATGGTCGTGGTTGACTTTTAGATGTTTCGCATAACAACCACTTGCCACTTATGAGCTTACGCACATATCCTGGTCTTTTGGACAACACCAATGTAAAGGGATCCAGTCCTTGAGCTTCCTCGATTTGACTAACGAAATCATACATTGATTCATCTAAACTTTTAAAAGGACCTTGAAATATCGTTTCGACATCAGCTTCATTCGGTAGGCTTAGTGCATCTGCTACCACATTCTCTTTACCAGCAATATGAGACACTGTGAAATCGAACTCTGCTAACCGTGTTATTTGGGAATTTACTCTACGAGAGGAATTAAGCCTAGCTGTTTTACCAAGTATGCTGATCAATGGCTTATGATCGGTCAATAACTTAAACTTGTGACCATCTAAGTAATGCTCGAAGTGTAACACTGCGGCATACACGGCTAGAAGCTCTTTGCCAAACGTATCATAACGTTTTTCTCAATCAGTAAGCTTACGGCTATAAAACCCAATCGGTTTTACTACGTCCCGATCTCTTTGCTGTAGCACTGCCCCTAATGCAACATCTGAGGCATCAGTGATTAGTTCGAAAGGTTTTTTCCAATCTACAGGTGCTAGTGTGGTTACGTCACTTAACATATCCTTGGCCTTTTGGAAATTTTCTCGGTCTTCTTGACTCAAGATGATAGACCAAGACTTCTTGATCGTGCTCTTTTCAAGAGTGAGATGTCTTGTTAACGATCCAAGAATTCCGGCTAGACCTGGAATGAATCGACGGTAATAGCTGATCATGCCCAAGAACCTTCGCAACTGGCGTACTGTTCTGGGTTCAGTTACGTCCTTAATGGCTTGGACTTCATCTTCCAAAGGCTTAATTCCGTCTTTGGAAAGTATATGACCAAGGTATTTAACTGAAGAGCAACTAATATTACTCTTATTAGATTTGACCACTAATCCATATTGTTCCAGCCTGGTCAAAACCGTTTCCAAATGCGTGTGATGTTCGTCTCGTGAGCGACTAAAAATTATTATGTCATCTATATATACTCTCGCAAATGGACAATTCTGAAGGATTTCTTCAGCCAAAAGCTGGAATGTCTGACTGGCGTTTTTCAAACCAAAAGGCATTCGAAGAAATTCATGCGATCCCCCTCCTGGAAATCTGACTGCGGTGAGTGATATCGAACTTTCTTCCATTGGTACCTGATAGTACGCTTTCTGGAGATCTAAAGTTGAATAAACCTCATATCCCATTATATCTCAGAGCAAGGTACTCTGGTTAGGGAGAGGATAAGAATCACCCTTTGTCACTGAGTTTAATAGATGATAATTCCCACAAACCCTCCATTGACCCGGTTCAGGTTTGGGAACTACCACTATTGGGGAAGCAACATTGGAATTTGACCTTCTACAAATCCCCTCTTCGCGCAATTGATGAAATTCTGACACAGCTACTTGTTACTTGTGTTGTGCCAATGGTTGAGCCTTTGGTGAACAAGGTAACGGAGCTACCAATTCTATCTGGTGTTCTACTCATATTTTCAAACCTATCTTTTTGGCACTAAAAGGTTGAAACACTGCTAGGTGCTTCTCGATTATATCGGCAAAGTCATGTGCGACTGTTGGACGAGGTAAGAGGACTGTTCTAACTGCCGACACGTTAGACTCATTATTTATTGATGTTCCTACGCCTTCTGTGATAGTCCTAGCCTTGGGGTTTAATGCCAGCTTGAAATGTGTCAAAAAATCCATGCCAATGATATGGTCCTTGACATCGGCTACTAGAAAATTCCATCGGAAGGAAGATTTCTGGCCTAATGTTACTGACATTTCTTTCATCCCTTTTAATCCAATCGGACTACCGTTAGCGGCCCATAGTTGATAATCAAATGTGGGGCAATCTGCTTCCACCACGTCTGACCTAACTATGCTTACCTCAGCACCCGTGTTTATGAGAAATTCTAATCCAGATAATTCATCCTTAATAATGAACTTATTCCCTTTTCCCGGTGACGGATTCCTCTCAACCAGTTTTGTGCTTCCTTTCCATGTGGGTCCACCTAATCGCGGGTAATTACAATTTTCGCCGTGGCACTTCGCACTGCGTCCGTATTCGCAATGTGCCTTGCACCGTCCGCGTGGCCCTTCGAAACGTTGACGCCAGTGACTCCTTCGAAGTCTATTATACCTATCCTGACTCTGAAGTTGTGCAATATCACTACGCAAGCTAGCAACTTATCTACATAAGAAGCGCAAAGTTTCTTGTATAGCCAGGTGGTTTTTTGTATCTGCCCTACCTGGCTGCATCGTTACAGAATCTGCCATTACAGCATGTACTTGTGGTTCTTGCTGTTTATACACGCCGTCTAACCCTCTGAGTTTTGTCGGCCAATCTATTTTCATTGTGTCAAACACTTCCATTGTTGTTCTGAGCCTAACTGGTAACTCAGCTGTACAAATGGAGTTGACTACATCACTAGATATATTCAACCTGGAAGCTTTCGTGCAAAGGCGTTCATAAAATTCAGACGGTAACTGACGTCCCATTTTTTCTAAGCGTAATAATTCGCACATTTGCGCTGTTCTTCCAGGCTGATATCTCTGTTGAATTTCTGCCATTAATAACTCAAATGCGTTGTACGGCTTTTTTTTCACAGTTCTGTCTCTGAAATTTTCCAAAGCATTTCGGAAATTCTCAGGCAATGCCATCCATGCTGCAACAAATTTCTCCATAGGGTTCACAATACAATAAGCCTCAAATATCATTTGGGAATCTCCTACCCAACTTGCATGTTTCTCTGACTTATACTGTGGTAGACATAATATTCTTGGACTGGCGCGGTCGCCAAATTTTGTTGAGGCCCCTAACCTATTGGTGTCTGTAAGCCCCATAGATGCCAGTTCGCTAGATATCCTAATATTCACAGTAGAGTCTGATATGCCTACATGGTTACCTGTGTCAATTAGATTTAAATCCGTTAGGTCCTGCCCTAAATGAAATACATCTTCTAATTTAATATCGGTATTCATGATCAAGAATTATGATACTCAAATTGACACTTACTTAAGGCGTTAGGAAGGTGAGAGTTGGAAAGCTATATCTTCAGCAATAATCTGCTTTGATGTGTACGTGACCCACAATAATAAATAAAATTACCTGTTCCAAGGCTCCTCCTCAGTGTTATATTATATCAGAACACAAGGCAAGTGTTGAAAGATGTTTATTGAATAATGTTGTAATCGTTTATTATGGAGAGAAATGTTAAAATGCAGCAAACGAAAATCTTCAACCAGCCCGGAAGCGAGATACTCAAAAACTGAAAATAGCGCACAATTTAAAAAATCAAGTCTTTAAACAAAGAATGTTCTGGAAAATAAAAAGAAAAAATTCTTTTTAAATAAAGTTGTTACAATCAGCTATGGTGGTTTAAATTTATCATTCAAGGTCATTTTATATAAGGCGGAGGATTCAACATCCTCTACACTGTAAAACTTTATAACGAGTAACGATTTAGATTTTATTATTTTATCTGAAACTTGACTCAACAAGGACATTGAAAGTCACGAATTTGACATTCCTCATTTTTCATTATATAGGAAGACAGATCGTTGTATAGAAGAGGTGGAGGAGTACTTATATATTGCAAACCTATGTTTTTTTAGAATAGGATATCTTTATTTGGATTCAAACCACACATGTTCCATGAAGTAGATAATAATAATGGAAAATTTACAATATAAAAAAGATATCACAGCACATAAATATGAGCAATTAGTCTCTGGTTATTATGTACAATATTGAAAGACAACGCAAAACTTGGATTTATATTTTGTGCTTATTGTGACTAATTTTATAGGATTTTTATCTTTGCTTTGCAACATTGTGTTTAATAAAGGAATGACTATTTGACTGAGCTTTCTCACATCACCCTTCGGGATAGGGTCAGGGATTAATCTTGAAGCCGACCGTAATAACAGCTACCAGGTATAGATAGGCAGGCACAACCTCTTAAATAGACAGCTAGCCCGCAGAACCTCTTGCATTAACTACAAAACCTCCTACAATATATCAACATCTGAAAATTCGGCTGTAAAAATCATTATGATATAGGAAAAAGAACGCATCTGTACAATTATCAATTATATAAATAGTTATAGATTCATCATCGAAATAGGAAAAAAATAAGGTATAATTCAAGTGTAGCATTATGCAAAAAAACGATAATCATTACTAGCAATTGATTATATGTCTTGTTGTCTAACATGATGGTATACTGCATAACAATTCAATTTTAAATATACAGAACGTGGAAAAAATTAAAATCTAAAGAAGGTATGTTGCTGATCACAATTATCCTTGTCTTTTATTCAACCACGAAAAAGTATTATTATAATAAAAATTAAAAAAAACATCAGCAGGGTTGTAGATTTCTTATAGTTTAGTAAATAAAAAATTAAAAGCCATCTTAGAAAGGGTCGTTTCTCTAAGCCCCTTTGGCAATTGATTGTAAATTTTGTAAATTTTCTAAAAGAGAATAACTTCCCCGCAACATTTCCCACCAAAGGAGGAGAGATCGCCAAATGTCCAGATCTAGTTCCAACTTGATTAATCTTTCTTATTTGCGTCAAATAGGCACCAGTCCATTGGTTTAAATGGACAAAAAATATGCAATAGCACATCCTCCGAAACCATAAAGTTTGCAGTGATACAAACTGTAATCTAATGGCGTATACTAAGCAGTAGACAGGGATAATTTGTTTCACAACTTTCCTTTGCACAGCTTCTATCTTGTTGGATAAGCCTTTTTAATGGATTCCAAGTAGCAACAGCATATTCTAGTATCGGTCTAATCTAAATAATATAAATTTGCAATTTTATATCGTTCGATAAGATATTTCTATTTATTAGAGTCCATCTGTTCTTAACACTACTAACTATCCTTTCAATATGCCTCTCAGCAGTACATTGAATTGTAGAGGTATTTTGCGGGGTTGCTATCTCCCTACATAGAATTGGTAGCTGCTGTTGAGATCCGTGTTTATGATCTATCCCCGGCCTTTTCCCGATGGGTGATGTGAGAAGGCTAATTCGAATGATCACATATGTATTGTACACAATGTTGCATGGAAAATTCATAGTTAGTCCAAATTGACCGTGCTCTAGACGGCAACAGAACGATATATTGTCAACACAAGTAATAAACCATTCACACACGTCTGAATTGTGATGAATACATGAAACCGATTGAACATATATGATGATATAAATAAAGTCTCTGGTAAATGTTGTCACTGATGATGGGTAGAATTAAATCGTGTAAAAACTTCAATGAAAAAACTTAACAAATAATTAATCTACTGTTTGCTATGGTGTTTAATTATTTAATTATAATAATCCATTGAACTCTGAAATTCTGATACGTAGAATTATATACGAACAGTAAATCACTTGTATAAACTGCGAATAATTCAAAGAAGAAGAGTAATTCCGCCATGGTACTATGATCCACCGCATGTTCCCTGCGTATTGCGCGCGGGTGTGTATATTTAATAAACAAAACCCTATTAATTACAATTAAAATTGCAGTTCAAGAAATCTCAATTACAACTGCTTGAAACTAACAGAGATTGTTTCTAAAATCACAGTTAAGAGAAATATTGTGTAAAAACAGAGTTAGATTATTTGACTTTAAAGAGCACCATATTTGTCAAAATTGAACATCGTTGAGTTGTAACGCGGAGCCGCGTGTTACAGAATAGTTATGCTTAAATCCTTAATTTCTTGCTGAATTGTGATTTGACAAACATCATTAATCACAGCATCATGAAAATAAACATAATTAAATTCAGTTCAACTACCTATTTGTAGAGCTCTCGTCTTTTTACTGTTTATTCTCAGCCATAGTGTTATCAAATACCCACTTAGGTCATACAAATATAGTATCCCATTATTTTTGGATAAGTTGACATATTTTGGATCAATTGGAAAGATTATTTTTAAATCATCAGCAAATTTGCAAACTAGACCGTTAAGGATCTTAGTTTCTAAATGTGCAAATACGATTTTAAATAAAATTGGCCCCAAACATTTTCCTTGTGGAATTCCACGTGTTAATTGTTTCGATTTTGATATCAAATCATTTACTTGAATACTCATTCTTCGATTATATAAATAGTATCTCAGTAATCTAAAAGCGAGTGGATCAATGTTCAATAAATTAATCGCCTTTAAAATAGCATCAAAAGAGATAGAGTCAAAAGCCTTTGAGATATCTATACAAACGATCAAAGCAACTTATTTTTTCTCATCAAGTGTAATTACAGGTTTCCACATAGAAAGCATATTAGTAATGCTCGATCTATCTTTCGTAAAACCATGTTGACTTGTATCAAAACCAACGGGCAACATACATTCTAAATGATCTAGTATCAGTCGTTCTACTTTCTTCAATAATGAAGGGATAATAGAGATTCGTCTATAATCACTGGCGCACATTGGCTTACTTAACTCTGGAAATGGTTTAGCTACTATCGTTAGAATATCGATTGGTAATTCCTCTATTTATAAAATTGCAGAGCGCATTTATAATTTAATTAGGTTATCAATCATTTTGCTTTATAAAATTTTATTTTTAACATAAATTTTATCAATGCATCACTGTCGACAACAAGTCTTGGTTCCTGGTCACCCGAAAGATCAGTTAGATCCATGAAATTGCTTTCATTCTGTGGATTACATATCAAATTGCCAAATACTTCATCCAATTCACAGAGAAATTCATACTCAGTTTTATCCACAGGTAATATGAGCTTTAATTTCTCCTTATATTTACTGTAGTCTTTAAGGAGTTTGCGTCCTAGTCTAGGGTTACTCTTCAGTTTACTCAAAATGATTCTTTCTGATCTTTGACGGATTATCAGCAGTGATGAATTAATTTCATTGTCAATCAAATCTATCCTCATTAAAAAATACTATTTATAAGTCTACACTTCATTATGTCGTCTCATTTAATTCTTGGTTTACATAATTTCCTACCCATTCCCTTCGGTATGATATCCTTAAACACAAATGCCTGAAATACAACAGATAATAATGGAGAAAAAGAAGAAATAAATTCATCAGTGTTCATAAAGTAAAATCTTTCATAATCAATCATTACGCTTAACACTCTGAAATGATTCCAGTTGATTCTGCAACACTGTACCTGTGCATTCTCAAAATTAAGTTTCTGTATTTAGCTACTCAAGTTGTTCCATTGTAAAATATTTTTTTTGTGATCCAATTCTGTGAAATAGTTTACAACAACATAACTGTGATGTCACTGCTTCAACTTCCACATATACATGATCTAAGCATTCCAAACCTCTAGTTGATTCTTTTATAATCTGCTTGAGATCATGATTCGAAAAAAGACTGATTATTTCAGTCATGCAACTTATTAAAATCGCCTACCACAACATTAAAACCATGGCAGTCCAAAATAGATTGCAAAGAATTGGTAAATATTTAATCATCATATAAACTAGCATACGGCGGTCTGTAAACCGCGGTGAAGACCAGGTTATCGATTTGTATAGATAAAAAAATCAATGACTGTATTATATTCGCTAGTATGTAACACTTTCGCATTTAATATAGATTTGCTATAAATAAGTACTCCTCCATCTATTTTATCCAGCGATCTGTCTTTTCTAAATAGAGAATAATGAGGAATGTCAAATTCGTAATTTTAAATGTTTTAATTGAGCCAAGTTTCAGATAAAACTATAAAATCAAAAACGTTACTTATTACAAAATTACACAGCAAAATGTTTTTGTTCTTAGCACTTCTACAGTTAGCATAAAATAAAGTACATGTACAATACGACATATCTTTACCGTTTTCGATATTTACTGATTTAAATTTTTTGATTTCCTTTTAATTATTTTGTTGAGTATCGTAGCTATAGTTCTCTTTTTTCCGCTTTCTACGATATTCATTAGTGATGCACCGTTTTATTTGTGATTTTAGAGTCAATTGACACACTCTTTATGGTAGAATGTTCCATATTAGATGATCCTCGATCTTGATTTTTCTTCAACCTTTTTGCTGTTGACAGTTTTCTTTGGAGAAACGTCGTGTCTCTGACAATGAAAATGTTGTGGAACTTAGGATACTTCTCTTCCTTCTTATTAATGTCTTCAACTTGCATGTTCGTCGGCTTTTTTCACAAATTCAACACTAACGGCCTTGGTCGTTCATATCACATACCCGCCCTGTAAAACTTCATTATATCAGCCTCTGTCATGTCTCTGATTAAATCATTTAATTTCTCGACATATTTCACTCAGGCTTTTTCATTAAAATTAACTAATATTAACTGATCGTGTTTGCCAATTCCTGCAGAAACTTCATTGGCTATTATATTCAATATTTATTCGCCTGCGGTATTATTTTTTGTTGATGTATTATATTCTATTGTTATATCCGCTAACTCAATCCACAGCTGAACATCAACCCTTAATTTATCAACCTTCTCATTTAAAGCCTCGGTCAATTCTTCAATTTTTGAGCATATATATTGATTTCTCTTTTCTGCTAAATCAAATATTGATGCATATACACTAACGTCCGATTCTAGTTTAGACATCTTATTTTTAATTGTATTGTTTTACTCCTGCACTTTTACAAAGTTGGAGCCATTTCAAACTCGGCAGATGTACGTGTGTGTGTATGTTAAATGCGGGAGTGTTACATACTAGTGAATATAGTAATTTCATTGATTTTGTATGTATACAAAACGATAATTTGGTCCTAACAACGGTTTACAGACGCCGCATTCTAGTTTAAATGATGATATAAAATTTACCAATTATTTTCATTCTATTTTGGACTGCCATGGTTATAATGTGGTGGTAGGCGATTTTATTAAGATGCATGACTGTGAAATAATAAATCTTTTTTCTAATCATGATCTAAATCAGATTATAAAGTAATCAACCAGAGGTTCGGAATGCATAGATCAAGTATATTTAGAAATTGAATCGGTCAACTGGCACAGTTATGAAGTTATAAACTATTTTAAAAAATTGGATCACAAACAAATTATTTTACAATGGAACAAATTGAGTAGCAAACGACAGAAAATTTATTATGAGAATGCCCACCTTCAATGTTCCAAAATTAACTGGAATCGTTTAAGTGAGTTAAGCGTAATGATTGATTATGAAAGTTTTTACATTATGAACACTGATGAATTTGTTTCTTCTGTTTCAACGTTATTATCTGATTTATTTCATTCATCTGTGCTTACAGATATTATACCGATGCGCATCGATAGGAAATTATGTAAACTAAGAATAAAACGAGATAATATAATGAAATGTAGTCTTATAAATAGCATTAAAAACGAGGTTAGATTTCATTGACAATGAAATTAATTCATCTCTGTTGATAATTCCTCAAAGATCTGAAAGAATCATATTGGATAAACTAAAGAGCAATCCTAGACTAGGATACAAACGCATTAAAGATTACAGTAAATATAAAGCGAAATTAAAGATCAAATTATCGGTGGATAAAAATGAGTATAACTTTCTCTGTGAATTGGTTGAAATATTTGGTAATTTGATGTGTAATCCACAGAATGAAGCAATATCATGGATCTAATTGACCTTTTGGGAAACCAATTACCAAGACTTGTTGAGAATAAACAGTAAAAAGACGAAAGCATTAAAATAGTTAATAGAAAATAATTAAATTATGTTTATTTTTATGAGGCTGTGATTAATGATGGATTTGAGACCAATATTCAGCAAGAAATTAAGGATATAGGCATAACTATTCAATGTACAGTTTCTGCTGAGAGACATAATTGAAAGGATAGTTAGCAGTGCTAAGAACAGATGGACACTAATAAATAGAAATATCTTAGCGGACGATATAAAATTAAAAATGTATATAATTTGGGTTAGACCGATACTGGAATATGCTGCCGCTACTTGGAATCAATTGAAAAAGGTATTGTCAAATAAGCTGGAAGATGTACAAAGAAAAGTTGCGAAACTTATTACTCTTGTCTCCTGCACTATATACGCCAGTAGATTACAGTTTTTATCATTGAAAACTTTGTGGTTTCGGAGGTTGTGCTATTCCATAAAAGTTTTCCACATTTAAAACAGTGAACTGGTGCCTATATAAATTCAATAAGAAAGTTAAATGAAGTTGGAACTAAATCTGGACATTTGGCGGTTTCTCCTCCTTTGGTGGGAAATGTTGCGAGAAAGTTATTTAGTTTTCGAAAATTTACAAAAATTACAATCAATTGCCAAAAGGGTTTAGATAAACGCCTCCATCTAAGATGTCTTTTAAATATGTATGTACTGAAGTGGAAATAATTACAATCATACTGATCTTTTAAATTTTGATTATGAAAATACATTCTCGTGGTTGAATAAATTCAAAGATAATTTTCATCAGCAACATATCTTCTTGAAAATTTTATTTCCCCATTCTCTATTTATAAATTGAAATGTTATGCATTATATAATCATATTAGTCAACATTAAAAATAATCAATTGCTAGTCAAGAATCTCATTTTGGCATAATGTTACAATCGAATTATACCTTAATTTCTCCAATTATCAGGTCTGCGAATTTTGATGAGGAATCTATAATTATTTACATCATCAATTATTGGACAAATGCGATTAATTAAAATGACCGTTTGTCCCTTTATCATAATAATTGTTTGAAAATTGATATAAGATATTCAGTGATATTGTAACGCGCGGCTCCGAGTATCAATTTCGACAGATCCGGTTTACCCCAGGGGCACATATACTAATTATGGTTTTAGGCAATATTTCTCCTAAATGTGATTTTAGAAACAATCTCTGTTAGTTTCAATTAGTTTTAATTGAGATTTCTTGAACCGCAATTTTATTTTTAATTTAGGGTTTTATTTAAAAATAATACACACTCGTGCATCACTCGCCGGTAGCATGCAGCATATTTCTGTATATTAGCTGTCAAAGCCAGGTTTTATAATTCTGTGTGCTTTTGAACGTTTATCCGTGACTATTAACTATACTGCTAAGGCACTCTGGATTTATTTATCGCGATTAATGACTTTCTGCTTTTGTGCATAGATATTAACTTGTGTTAACAATATTTTATTGTGTTGCCTTCTGGAGCACGGTCAATTTTGAGTAACATTGAATTTTAATTTACTTTGTAACATAGTTTATAAAACATGTATGATACTTCGACTTAGCCTTCTCACATCGCGATACTGAAAAGAGGTCTGACGCCAGCAAGATTATAATGAGATTGATTAGAAGCACGTCACACGAACCTGATTTCTTGCGACGTCAGCTACCAGGCGTATGGAGGAATATCATAGCATCACTAAATAAACAGCTAACCCACAACAAACTACTTAAATAAATGCAACACCTCCTACATTATTACTGCTAAATATTTTGATATTCATATATCGTATATCAGAATTAGTGAGATTTACTTTTCTATATAAGACAAATTGGTCATATTTATGTAATGTAATATCTTCTATAAAATTGTTCATTTTCTAATATTATTATCTATTTCATGGAACATGTTTGGTGTAAATTCAAATAAAGATATTCTATTCTATTCTACTCTATTCTATTCCATTCTGTTCTATTCTATTGTATTCTATTCTATTGTATTCTATACTATTGTATTCTATTCTATTGTATTCTATTCTATTCTATTCTATTCTATTCTATTCTATTCTATTCTATTCTATTCTATTCTATTCTATTCTATTCTATTCTATTCTATTCTATTCTATTCTATTCTATTCTATTCTATTCTATTCTATTCTATTCTATTCTATTCTATTCTATTCTATT
The DNA here is from genome assembly GCA_029291075.1 of Eudiplozoon nipponicum. Classification (NCBI taxonomy): domain Eukaryota; kingdom Metazoa; phylum Platyhelminthes; class Monogenea; order Mazocraeidea; family Diplozoidae; genus Eudiplozoon; species Eudiplozoon nipponicum. Next base: position 95,774 of record JAQBSW010001002.1, on the reverse strand, counting down.
CTATTCTATTCTATTCTATTCTATTCTATTCTATTCTATTCTATTCTATTCTATTCTATTCTATTCTATTCTATTCTATTCTATTCTATTCTATTCTATTCTATTCTATTCTATTCTATTCTATTCTATTCTATTCTATTCTATTCTATTCTATTCTATTCTATTCTATTCTATTCTATTCTATTCTATTCTATTCTATTCTATTCTATTCTATTCTATTCTATTCTATTCTATTCTATTCTATTCTATTCTATTCTATTCTATTCTATTCTATTCTATTCTATTCTATTCTATTCTATTCTATTCTATTCTATTCTATTCTATTCTATTCTATTCTATTCTATTCTATTCTATTCTATTCTATTCTATTCTATTCTATTCTATTCTATTCTATTCTATTCTATTCTATTCTATTCTATTCTATTCTATTCTATTCTATTCTATTCTATTCTATTCTATTCTATTCTATTCTATTCTATTCTATTCTATTCTATTCTATTCTATTCTATTCTATTCTATTCTATTCTATTCTATTCTATTCTATTCTATTCTATTCTATTCTATTCTATTCTATTCTATTCTATTCTATTCTATTCTATTCTATTCTATTCTATTCTATTCTATTCTATTCTATTCTATTCTTTTCTATTCTATTCTGATATATTCTTTTCTACTCTATTGTCTTCTATTCTGTTCTGCTCCATTCCATTCTATTCTATTATATTATATTCTGTTCTTTTGTGTTCTGTTCTGTTCTATTCTATTCTGTTCTATTCCTTTTCTGTTCTGTTCTGTTCTGTTCTGTTCTATTCTGTTCTGTTCTGTTCTGTTCTGTTCTGTTCTGTTCTGTTCTGTTCTGTTCTGTTCTGTTCTGTTCTGTTCTGTTCTGTTCTGTTCTGTTCTGTTCTGTTCTGTTTTCTGTTCTGTTCTGTTCTGTTCTGTTCTGTTCTGTTCTGTTCTGTTCTATTCTGTTCTATTCTGTTCTATTCTGTTCTATTCTGTTCTATTCTATTCTATTCTATTCTGTTCTATTCTATTCTACTCTATTCTATTCTATTCTATTCTATTCTATTCTATTCTATTCTATTCTATTCTATTCTATTCTATTCTATTCTATTCTATTCTATTCTATTCTATTCTATTCTATTCTATTCTATTCTATTCTATTCTATTCTATTCTATTCTATTCTATTCTATTCTATTCTATTCTATTCTATTCTATTCTATTCTATTCTATTCTATTCTATTCTATTCTATTCTATTCTATTCTATTCTATTCTATTCTATTCTATTCTATTCTATTCTATTCTATTCTATTCTATTCTATTCTATTCTATTCTATTCTATTCTATTCTATTCTATTCTATTCTATTCTATTCTATTCTATTCTATTCTATTCTATTCTATTCTATTCTATTCTATTCTATTCTATTCTATTCTATTCTATTCTATTCTGTTCTATTCTATTCTATTCTATTCTATTCTATTCTATTCTATTCTATTCTATTCTATTCTATTCTATTCTATTCTATTCTATTCTATTCTATTCTATTCTATTCTATTCTATTCTATTCTGTTCTATTCTATTCTGTTCTATTCTATTCTATTCTATTCTATTCTATTCTATTCTGTTCTATTCTGTTCTATTCTATTCTATTCTATTCTATTCTATTCTATTCTATTCTATTCTATTCTATTCTATTCTATTCTATTCTATTCTATTCTATTCTATTCTATTCTATTCTATTCTATTCTATTCTATTCTATTCTATTCTATTCTATTCTATTCTATTCTATTCTATTCTATTCTATTCTATTCTATTCTATTCTATTCTATTCTATTCTATTCTATTCTATTCTATTCTATTCTATTCTATTCTATTCTATTCTATTCTATTCTATTCTATTCTATTCTATTCTATTCTATTCTATTCTATTCTATTCTATTCTATTCTATTCTATTCTATTCTATTCTATTCTATTCTATTCTATTCTATTCTATTCTATTCTATTCTAGCTGATGTCGCACTGTCGTGTGAGAATGGAAAGAACACGATGCCAGAGCCTCCATATTCAAGTTTAAATACATAATTTATAAGCGACGACTAGCAAAAGAAGGGTGTTTGTACATCTAAATTATTTGTCAGTGTTTCCACTCCTGTTTTTAGGATTTAGCGTCGCTGTTTGACTTCCCATAGCTAGTCCCAAATTTTGTGCTTGGGAGTGCAGAATTTACGACAGCTAATGAATCGACATACAAAAGCGTCACGGTCTAAATTTTATCAGTTTATAGCCTGTGCAGAAGTTATTTTGTTTACTGCAATTTCACGAAAATGTTCGACTTTTGCGAGTAGTACACAAGAAGCCTTCCAATTTTAGCATTTATCGTCAGCTTAATCGTTCTCATCGTGTGCTGAATTATTCAGCTGGTAAAACTCAGTTCTTTATTTATGTTGCTAGTTGATGTATAAAATTGATACACAATTGTCAATTCAATTTTAAATAAATGAACTCAAGACTAAAAGAGATTTCGGTGGCAGTTTATTTTCCATCTAAACTTTCGAGTTTACAAAGGGTTATTCTAAATGCACAAACATTAAACCAATGCTAGCTATATAAGTATCATATATGCTAATAGTAAAGATAAGTAGAAATAATACTTCGCGCGCTAAGTTCTTAAAAATTATACTAATAGCTCATTTAGACATTCGCATTTGGTACGCTTTCTACTATATCCTAATTTTGCCTTTAATAATACGTGTTATCTGCGCAATTAAACAGAATTGAAGGTTTTGCACGAGACTATATGGTGGTATCACAATAACACTGGAAATGTAAATGCTAACACTTCCGATATAACAATCTAGAACTCGTGAATCACCAGGCCGAACATATGTATGGTAATGGATCTGATAATCAAAGAAGTGAAGTACCTCCGTTAATTATCCAATATGTAAACTGGATACAATACTTCAGTTTTTCCAACAGGTTATCGCGAATACTGTATATCGCCTTTATTTAAAGAACAAATGAAAGTAGTATCAAAGAAAGATAATTAATTGATCATAGACAACTCGACAAGAAGGAAAGATTTCTTCGTGCAATACATTGAGAGTCTTATATTAATATACAAATTACGAATTATTAATCCCTCTTAATAGCACTAAATTTAAATGGCGTTTTATGTTATGTTAAAGCACATTTTATCTTTTGGTTTTCATGAAATTTGATTGCAACTTTATGCTTGTTTCACACTGAATGACGTTGAAACTTTTTAACAGCTAACGTTTATTCTTGGAGAATGTCCGAGAATATCTTGAAGTTTTTGATTTAATGGCATGCATCGGTACATTAAAATGAAACTTCTTTTATTTTAAATGATATACTACTATAGTAGCCACCACACTTAGCAAAACAGCAATGTATTTAACTAATTTTAATCACGGAAATTATATCTTTGCTTATATAACTAGACATTGCTAAATTTGAACGCTTAGTTTTTCGATTTTTATTGTTATTTTATAAAAGCACTTATATTTGTAAAAATTACGTTCTACATATACTGCTGAGGTAGATTTCAGTTTTACAATACCGATATAGTATACGGGCATAAGAAAAGACCAACGCAGCGGTTATAATTTAGAAATTCGAAAATATTACGTCATTTAATTCCTATCGCCGGCCGACATCTCCATAGCTAATAAGCTTATAAACCGAAAACTTTAAAAAATAACAAACAGTACAGCAATTTTAAAGATCGATTTATGTACCACTGGCTGCGTGAAAATGCATAATTGTTTACACGTAAAAAAATTTAAATGGCATTGTAAATAATAAAAAATAAATGTTGCGCATAAAAGGGAGAATAAGGAAAGAATTTGGGGCTATTCATTTAAAGGGAACTCTCGTTTATTGAGGCAGATAGGTTCCAAGACTAGCCGCGATAGTTGAAAATCCGCGAAGTTGGGACACCTTATTTACAGTACTTATTTAACACGTATTCGGTTTTGTTAAAACCTCCCTTATGTACAGTACCATAAATACAACAGACTGAAATACTTAAATGTAAGAATATTAGAGTAAAAAATATTGTTTTAATTGTTAGAAAATTAAAGTAAAAACATGACAAACTTGAGAGCTGACGCGTCTCCAGTAACCACTAGAAGAAAACACAGACCGTCTTACATCACACCTTGTCACCGAGCTTCCTCACTTTGTGTTTCACCAACAGCAGTGTAGTAAGTACGCGAGTACTGAACTGTTGTACGTATGGATCTTTTTCATGTTAGTTACAAAATCAAATACAAGGCATGTACATGTTTTATTTTATTTTATGTTTGCTTTGTTGTTCGTAGACTAGGAATTACAATTTTTAATATTAATGTTTTAATGGAATTAACGAAATATTTTGTCGAATTAATAAAATATTTTGGATCTTCATATATCGCGACTATTTTCTACATTACCAGAAGGTCCGCGATATATTTTCTTATTCACTAACATAATACAACTTAAAGAAATCCACGATGTCGTGAATCCGCGACAATCAATCCGCGAATCAGAGAGAATTCACTGTATATTAAAGGGAAGGAAAATAAAATGACTGAAATATGTTTGTATTGGGAATATAGAATTATTGAAAAAAATATTATTTTATTAAAGAAATCCAGGCTTTTAGAAATAATGAAGAAAATTAAGAATATCATATTGAAGTAAAAACTGTAAACATATGTTAAAAATAGTAACATATACCAAACAATTTTATAGTTAATAAGAGAATGGAAATAATATGATATTGATTAGAAAACCTTGCTTCGAATGATATTCTTCAGAATTATGAAGACCAAGTATACCAAATACCATTATTCAAGTTGAGTTGTTAAGGATAAGATCGCCATAAAATCGATCATAAATGTTGTGCAGGCGGACGTACGGCTATAGCACAGGTTATCTTAGTGGAATAGCAAAGTCTTGGCTCCAAATAATCAATGAATGTATGTCACTTTGAGTGAAAGGATTGAATGAATATTCTTGAATTAAATTGGTAATTTAATTCTAATGTCAACCTAAAATTAACAAACGATCGAAATTATACATTTAAAAGTTTACTCACAATTCTGAAACTTATGTTATTAACAGTTGCTAACTGGCGTTGCTGAATTATAAGAATTAGGCTACTCATTGATTATTTGCTTGGAATATTTGCTGCTGATTTGCATCGTATATTAAATTTGAAATTAACTTTAAATACTTTTTGTGGAAAAATTAAAATAAAATTTATCAGATACAAGAACCTTTTCTTTCTCAATACCTTCTCATGTTTATTCAAATAAACATCTCTTTATACATAAATTGAAAGGCAAAACAAGATAGAAATATGTAAACATGGAGAGAGTGTGAAATAAAGGAACAAACCAATCATTTGCGTGCGTCACATCCAGTTCAAGCTTAATGCTTGCATAAATCCGGCTGCAATTTGTTTATCCATAAAGCTTCGTATGTGGCTAACTCCCTTCTGTTATTGCATTTATTGATTATCTTAAATGCTACGTCTGGAGAACATACGTGTGAATTTTCAACGATGTGTTGCACAGTTGCAGACGTGTATTCACCATTTGATTTAAAACAGGCGTTTAAGTTGCAATGTTCTCTCATTCGAGTAATTAATCGTCTCGTCGATCAGCCTACGTAAGTTGATCGAAAGCTTACGCAGGTATATTGATAAATAATATTCTTTTTATTTTATATTTATGCAGAATTTATTCACATTATGAACAAATTGGTCCGTAGGAAGAAACATTTCTTTGTTTAAATACTTTATGCAATAGCATTTGATTTTGTGCGCATCTGCTGTAGCATGAATTTAAACAACGAATGGATTATGAATTATCACTGCATAATGCAACGGCTGCCAGAATTTATGAGACGTTTATAATTTTGACCAAATCTTGATAGTTATATAATCCTAGGTGGAAGTATCAATGTGACCAGTCGCCATTGCAGTGATAAACATATTCTTTTGCACCGCAAGTTCTCACTCCGTCATCATTTGGCTGACTCGTCCTTATAATACGAAATCTGTACTATCGGTTAATTGTCTTCAACTGCCTGTGCAGCTCATCTAACATGGCCCGTACGATAACTGCCCTGATGTCTATGAAGAAGTCAAGACAAGCAGGTGCCAGCTTTGTCAGGATTTAAAGTGGATAACAAAGAACAGTACTCGTTTATGTGGATAATGCTACATTTGAAAAATGTGCAAGTTAACAGAAGGCATACAATCTTATGTATTTTTTGAAAGCTAAATCTCTTTCGGCTATTCGAAATTATTCCGTATTATGCACATCATGAATCCATAACATAAATACGCCTATTAGTTAATGCATTAATCAATTAATAATTTACTAATTAAATATATAACAAATCTATTTTTCAGCACTGGTTAAGTCGAACAGAAAATGCTAATCTAATCGCAATAGCTACACCTAAATTAAACGTATACTTTTAATAAATAATTAAAATATATGGAGGACCTATCTTGCATCACTGCTTAGGCATGACATCTAGGTCTGTCTAGCTGCATTACTATAAGAGCGCTAGAAGAATAATCGGAATTTAATGCCAAAATCTTTTAATAAAACTTATTATCTTCATGAATTGATGTCCACGTCGTTGACCTTAACTAGTTATGCATTAAACACCATATTCATATATTCTGCCAATGTACTTAATAGTAAAACCGAGATTTTCAAGATCAGCGTACTAAGAAAATGTCTCAGCGTTTTCCTAATTCGTCTCGTAATGGTTCCACATAGGTGTTTAACACATATTCTTCTATTTTATTCTCGTCCTCTTACATAAATCATTGTCTTCAGGTCTGTGCTTAATGGACTTTTCCTTTAATTAAGAAATTAAATCTCATAAGCTGAAGGGATGTGACACATAGACACTTAATGAATGTTAACGTTGTTGTTGAAGTTTTAAGAACATTTTAATAAATGGAGATGTAAAGTCTAAAATCGGGCTTCAACAGTGACAATAACTCCATGAACATTTTCTTTAAGCAAAATTATTTTTACAATGATCGAAAAGTAAATTTTTTTAAATACTTGAATCTCATCTGGTTGTTATGATCATTCATGTGTATTTCATCTTAGTACGTGTGACGGGCGGTAGTTTTATCATGTTGTGCTACTGGTTAGCTTCAACGGGATTGGTGATTATCTCAATCTCTTCTAAACTTGATTTAAATAAATGTTCATTTATTAATGGTTTTAGTAATGAAAAGCTTTTGCAGGCAATCTAAATATTGTGTCACGATATTTGCAATGATGTGTTTAATGATAACTCACCCAGACTCTAATGGTGATGATTACCGTTATCACATATTGATGTAGGTTTTGACAGCCGTGAGTAAATATTTTTTTATGTAGGCCCATTTTTATTTATGAGTCATTTTTATCTGATAAAATTCAATGACAAATCGATATAACAACGATATAAAACACAAATAACTTTGTAAAAGAAGTACATGGAAACAGTTATTCTGAGTATATATTATCAACACTAATGCCAACTTTAACGTAATAGCCAAATGTAATTTTGCTATGAAAACTAAATATCTGATGTTCGACAAGTAACATCTGCTGGACGGAAATAGAATGACAGCCAGACACCAAAAAACGCAAATTGTGTAACAATCCTTTAGCTTAGGTTTAATTAAAATCGTGACCAAACCGTTTTTGTTTAATTTTGAATAGTACACATAAGGAAATTACGTTTAGACGAGAAAATGAACATGACAAATTTTGCTTAAACACAGTGTTTGGAAACCTTTCCATTATCAATTTAAACCAACATTACTAGCGGATATAAAATATACTAAAATTTAATTAGGAAAATTTATGAATAATTTTTCAACATGTAAAGACGAAGAATTTTTATTAAGGCAACAACGACTTCATTTTACAATATCTGCTAGCAATACACTATATAAAATGCATGTCATAAAACAGTTTGTTTGTAAATATAATAAATATAAATAAATAAATATTTATATATAAATAATAAAAACATAAATAAAAAAAATATATATATAAATAAAAAAATAAAAAACAAATAATATCTTAGAAAACATATCCGCTAATTGTAGACCAATTATAAAAGCTTTGTCAGACATATTGGAATTTGGTGAAAGAGAAATTGTAGAATATTTTAATTTAGTATCTCACAGCATTTTGGATTGTAAGCTACAGTTTTTTTCCAATCATTACGGTTTACAAGACCGTACTACTGTATTGAAATATTTTAAACGAACCAGTGAACTGGTTTTTACAAAAGCCCAATGAAAACGAAGTACCAAGCAGGGAAAACGTTTTGATTTTCTTAGATCACTACTCCTATGATGGTGAAGCATGTTGACAAACTCTTTTCTCTTTCAAAAGAATAAAACATTTACAAGCAGTTGCCAACCTGGTTGACAGACGTGTCACCTACTTAATTGTCTTCTAATTTGCGCCGAGCTTAAATTGGAATAAATATATTATCCTAATTATCTCTTGAATTTTGAGCATGACAATACGTTTGCATTAATCAAGGTTGTGACCTTGATATAAACACCTGACCCATTATATGCACACATTTGTCAGTATAAACTAAGTATTGTATAGTACCAATGCCATAAATAAGAATCTATTCAGCTAATACTTATTGGACTCAATCTGATACACCGACTGGTTGTTTGTCAAATCATTAATAGTTTGGTACTTCATGAGATTCGTACAGGAAACCTTCAAATCCTATTTAACTTTAGGATATGAAGTAAAGTATCGTGTCTTCTAAGGATAAGCTTATTTGTCACGGTGGCTCCAAGACACTCCGGGTATCAGTTTTGCATAGTCTCTTGTACAAACTGGCTGGTCATTTAATTGCCTAACAATGCTTAATTTGCCATCCCCTCAAATTAACTAATATTAATAGTCAGAGTGTTAATGTGAAAGTAACAAATATAATATGTTTTAATCTAGTATTTATTTAAGTTTATGTTTCTATAAATTACGAACTAACTATTTCAGTACATCTAATTTGCCTTCTTTTTGTGTTTGCGCTCAAACTGGTGCTATTCATTTTCATCATCATTATCATCGTCATCATCATCATCATCGTCATCATCAATATCATCCCAAACAGCCACACACCGAAACTTAATCACATCTATTTCACTACCACTTTGCCACGAGGTAATATTAAAATCAGAAATACGTTAAAACAACAATGATGAAAATAATAATTAAACAAAGTGGAATGAATTATAAAGCGTTGGATCCCGTTAACGTGGAGATACTTATTTCGGTAACACATAAACGTAGCAACATATGAACTGAACACTATACAATTTGAACAAAGTCAAATTAAAAGATAGGGCAACGACAGAGAATAAATTTAAACCAATACGAATAGAAGTTTAAGAAGAAGAGTATACTAGAAATCTGCACCAAGATGGCTATTGAGTTCGATTCTTTACCATATCGCGTAGGGTTTCTAATCAAGGATTATGATGTGCACGTGAACCACATCTCTGTGTACGAACTGGTCCAATACTATCCCATTTGGAGGTGGTTGACTTTAACCGTTTCTGCTGTCAAAATCTCCCCACCTTGTTTCAATACGACACCGACTGAGAGAATCAGCAATCGAATTGAAGACATACGTTCAACCTTACCATGCCAGCAAAATTATTGAATATTTATTTGTTTGTCTTATGAGAAACACTTGTTTGCCGATCTAGGAATAAGTCTACCAGTGCTAGAATTGCTTTTTCGTTGTCTACTTATATTGTCTACGTTTCACAAACAATGATGGTCAAACGCCTCTAAGCATTTAATAACTATGGCTCTAAATATCCAATTTTGCTGGCGTAGCACGAAACTTCACGTATGGGTGAATCATTCAAACGATCTTCCATAAATGGTCAAGGCTGGAAAAGAACATTATAGCATTTTTGATTCTCATATTCATGTTGTCACTCAAAATGACTGAGTTATAGATGCAGATAGTAAGATAATCAATGTAAACATACCAACAACGTCCACATTTTAGCATGGAAGCTGCAGAATTCAAGTGATTGATGAAGAGCTTGTCTAAGTGGCTTATATTTATAGGGTGCGAATTTCATACCGAAAGGTGGAACGACGACGGTATTCTATTCAAGGTGCTCCAAACAAAATAATTGGGGAAGAATAAAAGAACAGTATCGACTGCATTGTCACGATCGACCAATCTAATGCCGGGCAGAGATTTGATGCCTTAATACTAAATATATGAAAGATTATGGTCCACTATGTCATTTGTTATTCAATTAAACAAAAATGGGAACGTGGACACGGTTGAGGGACACTACGGTTTTTCGTAAATTTGCGGGACAATTTAAAATAGACTACGCAACATAAATTATTTATTTTAAAAGGACGAATACTATTTACAAATTTATTGGGCATGCCGCTTTTCGACAGTATAGCGAAAAGGACAGCATTCCAAATAGTCAACGGCACCCTTGAAGTCTAGAAAGATGGCTATATCTTACTGTTCAAGTATAATCGAATCAAATAATCTCGATAACACCCGTTGAATTCTAAGTGTTACTGAGCAGTTAAAACGAACTCGAGACTTAACATGTAACGGGATGGTGAATAATTACCATTATATTCGGCAAAATTTATGTTCTCATTACCGTGCTGACTTACTAGTGCTCGCTGTTGTTCACATGCGGTCATATGTATACCGAACTCATAGTACCTTGAAGGGATCGCCTTGTCAAATTTCGTTATCCATTGTTATTTTTTACCACTAGGTCATTCGCCGATTGGTAGCAGCCTCACAATTGATACATTTACGTTGGATATACAAGTTGAATTTGAAAAGCACCATTCATTTAATGATTCAACGCATGTATATTTTTATACCTTTGAATACAAGGGCGTAGATTGACGTTGATAAGTTTTCTGCCTTTCACGTTTGCCTTCGTATGCGAAATGATTATTCTTTGCAATAGTGATTGTTGGTAAATTAGGTTTTCATATTTTATTATGTGAACATTTCTTTTGTTCATTTTTCGTGTTGAAAACAATTAAAATGGGACATACTTTCACTACCAAATACAAATAAATAATTGTGAAGGCTTATCGTCCTTTGAAAAAAACGATTAACTTTTTAAGGCTTTTCACTAGATATCAAGCAGAAAATTTTATACTGCTCTAAATAAAGCCATGGTGGTATTCAAATTATATAATCCAATGAAATTTAAAATGGTGAGTGTAGGCCCTTCTGTAATGCATAATTTTGGTTTTTGATGTACTAACCTATTTTTATATTAAATTTTATGTCAATCTTATAAACCTTTTTAAATTGATATATTTTAACTTTCTAGTCAACAATTTTCTGCTGTGGCATAGGAAAGAAAAATTAGTTCAGCAAGCTATACCAAATAAACGCTGATTAATATGATGTTATATAGAATGAAGATTGTGGCTCGGTTCTCGGGATGAAGATAGCGACCAAACGTGTCTAAATCAAGCCGAAACTTGAAATAAATATAAGATATAAAACTTTGTTTTGTTACCCATTCGTGAGTTTAGTGGACTTAGAAATCAGCAAATCAGCTCATAAATGAATGGTCGCAAGTTCGAAGGAAAAAATCAACTGTTCTGTCTACTGCTGAGGATTTTCCAAATAACGACGAATGCATGGTCTACCCGATGGGAATTATTTACAATCGTGTACATTGCTTAGGTCATAGCCACAGTATATTTACATTCAAGTCATGTCATAAACCAATGTATCAATCTCACAGCATCGATTTAAATGGAAGTCATCTAATTGGCATATATTTAAGCATTATCCAATATCACCAGATAAACACTATCGAGTCTGACACTATTTAAATAGTGACAGATGGCATAATGCTTGTCTGATTCGGTAAAATGACTGCTTGTTTGAAATGATTCTTAGAATCTTATGATTGACCTATTCGCATAAATTGATAAATTGGGTAATATTTAAGCATTTTTATTTTAAAGAACTGGAATACACGTATTGATGTAGTAAGTGCGATGAATTTAGTGACAAGTTAGTTAATAAAGAACCAGAATGACATGTCATAGTCAGCTTGAACAAATGACAGAAATCCAAGCAAAATTGTGTTGCGTGTAAATGACTGTTTAACAGTAGGAGCCGAGTCAACGTCAAAAACAAAAAAAAATATAATAGGTTGCAGCCAATGTGAGCAATATGAGTTAACTTATTACCAGCTGAGCTATGCAAATTTTATGAACGATAACATGTATGTACAAATAGTTAATAATCAAAAATTCACATTCATCATGTTGCTGCACATTTGCCGAGCTTATCAAAACTTTATATAAATGAATAAGACTAAATATTTTTCCACATTAGCATTATATGAATATACATATTAGATTTGCGCTTATGTACATAGTATATGAGTATATATACATATTTATGCCTATCTTTACATACATATGCTTGTCTGACTAGTTTTTTGTCTGATTTGCTGATCGGCAATCTTAATGACTGGCAGACGCAATCTAAATAATTAATCTAGGTTTCAGTCAGTACGAGAAAATGAAAATTGTATCCGTAAGCTAAATCGGATTTCTTTTGCTTCGTCGGTGTTATATATATATATATATATATATATATATATATATATACTATTGACATGTTTATATTTACATATATGAGTATAACTGTTTAATGACTTGACTTCAAAAGTGCATGTTGTTTACCTTGATAGTTGCCTGGCACTTAAGTAAAAAATAACACTTATATACACGTACATATTTATGGGCATATCAAACAGACAAGTGTCTCTGAAAATCATATAAGTTGAATATTTATATTTGTAACCAGCCTGCTACCGGTACTCGGTATGTACGATAGTTGAAAAAGTGGAACATATCGAAACTCTGGTAGAATTGTCATATTTGTCTAATTTTTTGTTAAAATAATATTTTTGTATAACTTCTATAGTGAGATTATAAATAGTCAAAGATTTTCTATAAAAAGGCGATGCTTAAATTGACCTGACGTGCAGGTTCCTTTGAGCATAGAATCGCGCTTAACACCAAATTGATTAATGATTATCCAGAAATATTCAACAATAGGGAATAAGCATTATTTTTTCCCCGCAGTTTAAATCTATTCGGCATCTTCTCCGTTTATATAATTCTAAGTTTAACACCAGGCGTGAGGTATAGACAAATGGTATATATGATGATGGAGGATCTTCAAGCAGCTGAATAAATTTTCTTTCCTGTGATGTAAATGATCAACGGAAAAACTGCAATTCCCTTCGTGTTCTGAGAAAAACACGAGGATCCGCTTAGTTATGAAAGTAGCTTTTGAACAATATGTCTTCGGTAGTTCCGCAACTTTTAAAACCCTATACAATTGTAGTTAGCCACGGTGGTCTTTAATTCGCTATTTCAACTGAAGATTTACTCCTTTGAATCACATTCATCAAGTTATTTTTTTAAATGCGAAACTATTTATGATTCAGTTGAATATCTTTGCACACTTTCGAGTAAATACTAATAAATTTTTTGTTTGTGTTTAATGGGATCAACTGTGTCGGTTATCCTCGCTCCATTATGTCTAAGTTTAATCAAAATCACCAAACAAAACTAACACAGAGCCGTATAAATTGTAGTTTTTTGCAATTGTTCATAAAATATATATTCCACTAATTATAGATACTATTCGGTCTAGTTATGAAAGGCTTCATCTTTCGTTTTTTATGCGGTGGATAATATATAATACATATCATCATCATACTACTGCATGGTCTGATCTAGTTTATTTTAGATTTTTTGAAAGACGTACGTTTGTTTTTTTAATCAAGCCTAGAAAATATTGTTGTTTTTTTACATTTCTTCAAGCAATTAATTCAGAAGGCGCGTCTACTATAAAAGTAACAATAACTAAATTATTTTTTTCAAATTAAGTTTTTTTTTGAACTGATGACGTCTTAGGATGTGGGAAACGCGTCAGTGCGTGATATCTACGATTTTTTGCGATGTTTTGCTCCTGCTTAAATAAAATAGTATAATAAATTATAGATATCCAGAAATCGTTTTCTAAAAAATGTTCTCACACTCCACGCAATTAATAATTAGTTTATCGACTAATCTATTTTATTTTTCCCATATATTTTCTAGATTTACTATATATAAAAAACAAATACATCAAACAAGATAAGATCAAGCTAAATTATTTTTCTGCTTGGAACTGTCAAAATATAGTTATGCTTCAAAAGAAAATGTTTTACATTTTATTACTATGAATTTGATGTCACGAATATTTAGTATTATAAACATTTGTAGTATATATAATTCAAGTGAAGTTTGCGATTCAATTGTATCTAATCTGTCGCAAAACGTAACTAAACCCTCGTTAGTCACACGTACTAACGGGTTTCGACTTTCCATGGTCATCTTGATAGCACTTACTATAATCAAGATTTCAATCTTGATATAAGCACCTGACCAAATAATTACTTTAATTTGTCAGTATAAACTAAGAATTGTATATTTTAGAAAAGACAATTCATCCAGTAACTACACTATACAGTTCTTAGTTTATACTGACATATAGAAGTAATTAGTGTGTCAGGTGCTTATATCAAGATCGCAACCTTGAATATAGTAATTGTTATCCCCGCTCGCGCAACTAATCTTCGTTTAATCATCAGAGCACGATAGCGACGTTAAAGCATGGTGAATATATATATATATATATATATATATATATCTATACCTGCTCTATATATATATATATAATTGCTAATTGAGTTTGATTGAATGTGTTATTTAAATTTATTTTGTTCGACGATTGGTTAAATAAAAATGGGATTTGTGACATGAACAGTTTAAATGATTTGTATACCATCAGCACAATCAAATATTGTTTAATTGTATTATATATATATATATATATATATATATATAATGTGTGTAAATGTGTGTTTGTAGCGGCTTCTAAACAGCTAATCATTCGTGGCTGCATAAAATAGATTGTAACATTCTCAGTCACACGCAGTAAAAGATACAATACTACTTGAAGTGAAAATCCATATCTAATTTTGCTTTCCATATATATGCAATGCGGTTTGATCCTCGAACGCGTCAGTGCGTTGCGACTAGCGGTAGTTTTGTTATGTTGTTCGACGACTGGTTAAACACAATGAGATTGGTGTTTACTTCAAGCTCGCAAACTTGATTTAAATAAAAGTGAAAGCTTTGTTTTTTCTCCAGATGAATAAATATTTTAAAATTTACACACATAACTTTAAATAAATAAATAAATATAAATATAAATATAAATAAATAAATAAATATATATATATATTAATATATATTTATACAATTATAGAAATTATGAGCTTAAAACATAACGAAATATTTGAATGGATAATGATAGTCAAAATATGCTGATTTACATATATACCAGTTTCAACGCGATTAATTAATCTGTGTTCAGATCCTGAATTTCATACTTAGGCAATGCTTCTCAGATAGCGGCAACATATAAGACTATTGGAATAGAAAATAATAATAATCAATTACAACGGATAAAACTAAATGGAATATATCAAAATAGAATACAAATAGATATTTTTTGAGATAATGTTGAACAATTACACGCGAAATTTGCAAATGCATGTATTGCCCCATAACACGGGTAGATTTTTAATAATTAACGCAATTTTAAATATAATGGAAAAAAATTGAAAAGTCAGGTTCTATGTAACACGAAAATTATCACACGGTGACTCCATATATGTAATTAAAAAATTTATTTGAATCGAATATTTCATAGAATGGAAGAAAAAGTTAGTGTTAACATATTAAGAAAAATGATTGCCATTATAGCCGTCCGTGTGAATTAAATATTTCACGAATTTAATAAATAAATTTACACACTATATATACAGATTGTTCAAAATTAAATAGATGGACTAATTAGACAGTTTATAAAACGTATAGCACAGTGGTCAAAAACAAAGCACGCAGGTATACGTTAGATTTACGTTAACTGAAATAAAAAGAAATTTAATGAATCCTGGCCGATCAAAGAAATAATAAACATTAAAGCTTATACAAATACATCAAAATATTCAAATGTTCAAACATGGTACATAGTTAAATTTTATAAAGCAATGAAACTCCCACGCTGTGTGGCCTCTTAATTTTGGACTAAATGAAATAACAAGTAAAAATTTATGTACAATTTATCAAAATGTTCATTCAAGAAACATAGGAAAACAACGTCTAACACTATTTTCCTCCAAAGTTATGAATTATTTAAAATAAAATCATATAAAAATATACACATATAATAATGATGATTATATCATGAAATCAGCGCTACTCATGGGTAACCAAAGTATAAATTAACAAGTATGTAATAACTCTATGAATAATCTTATTGCTGTTAATTATTGTTTCTTAGGGGCACATTTTGCTCCTCCGTAGTTCAGCTTTGTCGTCTCCTGTATTAGCATTGAATTGATGTTGTATGCAGTTCGTTTTATGAAGACTTACTCGCCATTAAATATTTCTGCAAGGGGAATATACTATTTTTTCTATAGGACATCATTTTTTCGTTTACTGGGTTTACACCGAGCAAATTATTATAATCTTATATTATGTAGACAGTAAATCAACAGCAAAACCCTTCTAAATCGATAGACGGATAAACAAGTAGCGAATGAACAAGAACTCGAATCGCAGATTTTATTTTGTGAGTAAAATGTAATTATTTCATATTTGTATTGTGCTGAAACTTTTAAACAAATATGTCCATCAATGCACTTACTTTCAGAAACAAATTCGTTAATTTGGCAACCGTTTGACAAAAAATGGACAAAATTGAATGTTTTGCTAGAATCGAAGTGTCGGTTAATCTGATACACCATTTTGAGTGATAATATACCATATTTATCCTCCAAAAATGTAATATACCGCTAAGAAGACGTACAACTCCTGGCTCTGCATGCACACATCGCAAACATTAGGTGGTGATATGTACCTCAATAATCACGAGATTGAGCGAAACCGCTGTCAGGGCTGAGCACGGATGGCCTACTTTCTCGTTGCAGAAAAAGCATATAATGATACGCTTCAAAAGGATGTACATCATCCGTCGTCACGACACAAAAAACACAATTTGTTCAGTGTACTATGAAGACAGCATCCCATGTTCATAAAACGGCACTCAGGCCAACATTAATTTACGATGCTAAAAACGAAAGCTTGATTTATACCGGTATAACAAATTTCATTTTGCGACCTCCTGACCAGATAAATCATCATGTTAATGTGGTAGTAAGTTGTGAGCCTAATATATATATATATATATATATATATATATATATATATATATATTGCAAAGAATAATTTGTTTAATGTACTTATGCATGCGTAAGTTCAACCACATGAATTCATTTAAACTACACAAGTTTCTGACGTTTCGTTGATAAGTTAGCATCATACACACACACACACACACACACACACACACACATATATATATATATATATATATATATATATTCGTGTGCGTGCCTATAAATGCGAGGTCTGCAGTTGATCGATTTAATATGTTTTCCTCACAATGCGATGTGGTAGGCCGTCATTTAGTTGTCTTATAGTTAAATTTATACTTTTAGCTTTATTTTTAGTAGTTAGTGGTGTATTTAACCAAGCATTACTGATAAAAGCAGGTTTCTGCTACTAAGTTAAGGGTAGTCAGTTTCATTTCTCCGGGTCTCGATTTTCCTGAAATATTTTTATCTTTATATAATAAATTTGAAAATGTCGACATGGATTAAGTTGGATTGCATGCATAGCTTATACAGTAGCAAACAAGGAGAAATAAATACACATTCAGAAATGCACGCGTTTACGGCCAATACACTATTGATTATGAAAATCATGTACAGACTATGTCGTCCATTTAAAACAGAGAAAAGATACTATAACTGATTGCTTTAGCAATACGTCGTTCATTTCTGTTTCATTTTTGAAAAACACCTGGCGTTTGTAAAAAAATGCATTCGTTCATTGCAGTATGTATCTCCACTTTTCCTGCTGTATTTAATATATTATAATTTATTAATAATCAGCTAGTTTCTCCTAGATACTGCTCAGGATATCTATTGCATCTATATAAGTAAACAAAATTAGACTGGTCTTTTTTAAAGAGCTTATATTCCACATTTATTTCTAACATGCACTTTTGCAAAAAAGGAATATCATCTTTGTAGTAAGCATCGGCGTTGTCGCTGCGTTTGGAATTTATCTTTTAAACATTTAAATAGGGCGTCTTTTTTGAAAAGGTAAATTAAAATATAAAATAATTTAGTTGGGTGCGGTTGCATTGAATATTTCCTGTGAATATGCTTCGTGTATTCTTAAATAAATCTTTTGAGCAACCAATTTGCAAATAATGTTATTTTGAGCACTTTGGTCTGTTGGATAAATTTTGGATCAAATTTAATTATGGGGAATTCGAAATGTATGTGTTAATAGATATACAGCGTAGTCTATATCTACCTTTCGAATGCTTTCCTTTCAACGTACCAGTCTCCTGTCGCAATATTATTATGTAGAGTAATGAAAGATTTTAGATCAAGGGTTTCCACGCTCGAAAAAATCTAAATAAGGTAGTCAACGCTATTGAAGTTATAAAGTCTTACCTTTATTTCTACATTTTCATTAACCGTTAAGAACGTGTCATAGAGATACTCCAAATATGCATGGCTATATATTCAATTTACCTCAAATGGCTTCAAGGATATGAGAAGCCAACTGAAGTGCTTAAATGAACGACGATATTCATAGAGTTCCTTTTCGAAAATTAAATTGATCTATCAATAATTTATTTTATTGAACCTATCTGATATTTGTAGCTCCATTTGAGTTTGTTGAAATCACAACTTATGAAAGCACGTTTTTCATTAAATTGTTTAATGCAATCAGGAGCTAACGCAAAATTGATGATTAGTATTTTTTATTCTTTAGAATTCACAACGCAAAGGGAAATAATAAACTTCATTTGTAATACATTTATTCGCCTTGACGGCATATAATTTGACAAAAAAGTATCCTCTTAATCTACTATTGAAGAGACAAATTGAAAATTGTAATTTTTCAATTATGTAATTAGTTTTGATTCATATCTATTGAAAAAGGCAATTAATTAAAAAAAAGATTCCAGAAAAAAAAAATGTTATAGAATGAAGATAATTGATGCTAGAACTTTAATATTAGCAAAAGCGAGTTATAAAATATAACAGGAAAAGTGGATATTTACAAATATTCATTAATTATAAATGAAATAGTGATTACGATTCACTCGATGCGAGGACATAACAAGATTTGGAAAATACTTTCCATTTCTTAACATAAAAATTTGAAAAAAAATATTTAAGCATGCTGAATATTAATGTTTTACCATAAATCCTAACTGCCTACGCTCAACCATAAAATAATAATTTATTTGAGGCCAAATCCAATTTTATGTCAGTAATTTGCATATTCAAGAAACGATATGATATATTAGATTCAACTATAAATTTACTTATCAGCAGTTTCTGCAGCATGAGTTTCATTGTGTTGTAGCTGCCTATTAAGTAGATACTGCGCTGTTATTTTTCTAGAATGTATTAATACCAGCCATCTGACTATTGCTCAACGGCGACTGCTTTAGTCTACGTGTGTCAAAATGCGTTACACATTTAATTTTTGCATGACCACCATTAGGCGAGCATCGACGAGCTAATGTATGTGATGTCATCATGTGAAAACAATAACTGGCCTTTCCTATATTGGAATGGTGATGATTTACTATTATAATTGTACGCAATAACAAGTGTGAAACTCACCTAACTAGTTTATCTGACGAAGACTTTTTTAACTTAGGCCTGAATCACGGTCGAATAGATAGTTTATATAAGTTAAATTGGACCATCACTGGGAGATACATCAACAGGTGGACCGAAATTTCCGTTCAGGTGAACAAAAAATGACCTATATATATATATATATATATATATATATATATATATATATATATATATGTATATATACAATATTGTTGTCAAATGTGACGTAAATATATAAAAATAGTGCACAAAAGGAACAATTTTTCGTTCAGCGGACACGATCAATGAAATACGTTTAGAGAAAAAGTGACAAGAAAAATATTTCGTAACGATTTTTTTGTTTTATTGTGATATTTTGTCTATCAATCTCGATTTTGATTCTATATTCAAATTTCCTACAAGTTAATTAATCTAATTGTGTCGTAGACTAGACAGAAGGGTTATTACCTTTTACAACTAATAAAATGAAGCAAGCGAATAATATTAACTGCAAGTCACCAACTTGTGGTTAAGCCCTAATTTTCTCTTCCCGCGCATTATACAACTATTGATTATAGGATTCTTTGAACACCATAAGTAGATGGCGTGCTCCGAAGTGTTCCAATAATTCTGAGTCATTAAATGAGCAAATTAATAAATTGCCTTAAGTGAACTAAAAAGAAAGAAGTGTATGCATAGGCTTTGCTTTAAAAAAATTGACTTACAGCTTAAAATGTATCAATTGCATTGATAAAATACCCACGTGATCGAGGGCAAAGTTTTGCCTTAGTTTGTGGCATATACAAAATAAAGTAGCACGATAAATTATACAGCCTGGCCAACAAAATTATAAATTTAACTTAAGCATCAAGTCCCAAACGTTTATTCACATAAAAAGAGATGTTTGCTCATTCAAAAAACTTCTTGTCTGTCATTATCGTAATCCCGTTTGTGCTCTATTCTTCCCTAGGGAATACTTTCACTGACATTTTATTTCCCAAACAAAACAACGGTTAATATAGAGCAAGCAAAACTGCTTACTCTATATGAGGCGTGTACAGCTGTTATTCTAAGTAGAAATATTTTTGCAATTTGAGACCAAAAGTTCCAGTATTTTTCTAACAATTTACACAAGTGTATTTATTCCACAGCGCCAAAAGCTTATAAACGAGTACTTGCACGTTTAATGCTATAAGTATCAAGCGCATGGGTCAACAGACAATTAATTTCGTCTCTCCACATGGCATAGTCTAGCTATTTGTCGTTGCACCATTAACATTTAATTAGGTAAAATTTTCCTGAAAACAGGACAGGGTGATTTTTATTGGTTTTAGAAATTATTGATCAAGTCATTTGCACATTATGTGTTTATCAATTAGTCCAGTCAGTCCGTTAGTCATTCATTAATTTATGGTTCTCTGTGTGTGAAATGGTTTTGAAGTGTTTGTTTGTTTATTCTATCGAAATAGGTTGGACAGTTTTGGATGAAAATTGGATCAGAGAGCATATGGAACAACAATGTTATCATTTTATTTACCTCAACGGCAAAAGTAATTGTAAACACAAAATGTAACTTTTAATGAAATCAATTGCACGTTTTAATTATTAGTATTCCGCTGCTACGATAAACAAACTCATTTCTATTCACCTTATCAACAGACTACAATTTGTCAAGAAATTAATGTCCATAAATTTGATTCCTGCAAGGATCATATATGTTCCGTCACTGAAACCTATGGCTGGATTCTTGCAGAGTAATTGGGGCAACTAAGGTTCAGAACGATATTCATATATATATACTTTACTTTACTTTACTGCGGCTGACTCCTTTTGGAGGATAAGCCGGCTCCATTGATATCCCGGATTATACCTCTCCATGCCGGGCGGTTGGCAGCCATTTCGGAACATAAAGAGAGCCAATGACGCTCCCAGTGACGTGGACCATAAACATTGCGTAAACCAAGGAGTTCCACGTCCGATTTGATTGTTGCAAGCCATGTCTTCAGTTGCCCACCTCGGCGGCGGTGCCAGTTTGCACATTGACCTGGGTTCATCACCTGCCGTACCGGTTCGTCTTCTGGTTTGCGTAGTACGTGCCCGAACCATTTAAGTCGACGATGTTGGATCCAGACGGATAGTTGCATGATGTCACCGCATTGGTGACGAACAGATGCGTTCGACATCCAATCCCTCCATTTTGTCTTTGTGATGTACCTGAGGCCTCAATGGTCGAATACTTCAAGCTTTTTGGAGTCCTCAGAACGTAATGGCCAAGTCTTACAGCCATACAGTAGCACAGGGCGAACAGTAGCCTGGTAGACTCGGATTTTCGTTTTGAGGCTGATTTCACTTCTTCTCCAAAGTGAGTTCTTCAATTGTAAGAAAGCAAGTCTGGCACGGTCGATGCGTGTTCGGACTTCATTCTTTGCTTGACCAGTTGGAAGTATTTTTGAGCCAAGGTACGTAAAATCGTCGACTGTTTCGATTGGGCTGTCGTACACCGTGAGCTGCTCATCAGATGAAGATACACCGATGGCGAAGGCTTTCGTTTTGTCGGCATTGATTTCCAGACCAACGGCTGATGAAAACTGGGCCACTTGATCCAAAACGGTTTGCATGCTCCCAAAGCTGTCAGCAAGGAGAACAACATCGTCTGCGTAATCAACATCCGTCAGCCACAGGTTATTTGATACTTGAACGCCTCGGAACCCAGTTAGCGCGTTGCTCAGAATCCAGTCAACCGCATAATTGAACAATATGGGTGACAAGGGACATCCTTGTCGAACCCCTGTGTGCAGACTGAATTCATCCGATTCTTCTCCGTAAACACGGACTCTGGCTTTGGTGGCTGCATAGTAGGCCTTGATCAGATTGACGAGTTTTATGGGCATTCCGTCGAGCAGCATGATGTTCCATAGGGAGTCGTGATCAACAGAGTCAAAAGCAGCTCGAAAATAAAATAAAACAAGCGACGGTTGGTTGTTGAAATTCGTTGCGATGTTCCAAAACTCGCCGTAATGTAAAGATCTGATCAACACAGCCTTTGCCTGGGCGGAACCCACCCTGATTGGGACGGGTACGGGCATGCCGCTCATTACAGAAGCGGTTCAATAGAATCGACGCCAACAGCTTGGATGCGGTGTTGAGAAGACTGATACCACGGTAGTTTTCGCATCTTGATCTATCACCCTTTTTGGGAAACGGTAGCAGGATTGACATTCCGAAGTCTGACGGGCATGCTTCCTGTTCCCAGATAGAAGAGAACAGTCGATGGATTGATGGCAGTAGTGTGCCTATACAGGCCTTGTAGATCTCTGCAGGTATTCCATCTTCACCGGGGGATTTCTTGTCCTTCATGCGCTGGATGGTCGTAGCGATCTCAGCCTCAGTTGGGGAAGAGCAGTCCACGTCGTAGCTGCGCTTGAAACAATCGGAACCATCAAAAGTCACCATAAAGACTGGATATCTGAACGCACGTTACGGGCGCCACAAAACAAAGAATGCCCGGATGAATAACGCATTCTAATATCGCCACCTGAGACGTGAAACCACGAGGTCCTTGGGCTGACCGTAAGCAGTACTGGATGAAATGGCTTTCATGGAATCAGCTACAAACGTCAGTGATGGGGGTCTCTTCCGTCTTATACGTAAAGCATCCGGTAAGCACAACGCAGGACAATTCTACGCAGCTAAAGGAAACTTGATTTCTGATGTCAATGGCAAATCGCAAGATGGGTTGAAAATTTTCGCAGTTTTAAACCGACTATACAGTGGCCGCTCCCCACCCCAACCACCTACAACATCTATATATATATATATATATATATATATATATATATATATATATATATATATATATATGTATATATTTTTTTGCATATTTATATATTGTTCAGATTATCCAGACGAAGCAAAAAATAGCAAATTTCCAGCATTGACCCGACTGGTTTCTTCCTTATTGGACTCTCATCATTATTTAGCAGCATTGGCGTGACCAGAATTGAAACCTGCGGCACCTCGTGCAGTTTCTTGTTGCTAATCATCAACGCCATTGTAGCCACACAGTTTGCGTAATTTTCATTTATCTAACAATTTATGCATTTTGGTCAGTCCTCCCATCGGGTAGATGCGCATCGGTACAGCTTTTGTGCTGAAGCTTCGACGAGTCATCCGCCATCAATCACTTTAAAAATGAGAAGTGATGTTGAATCTAAAGATAATAGCAGGATCTGATTTTACATATGTTGACAATCTGCATTTAACAGTGCATAGTGGTAGGGAATGAGATTCACCGCCTAGACGTGTTTCAGCCTCATTTGGCGCCAACTATTAAATGCCCAAATTTTCGACAATTTCAGCCACGCGCTGCGAAGTCAAAAGCCTGGCCACGTAGATTCTGGAAACAACTGAGAAAATATCGAATATGTGCGAAACAAATCTGGCAGATGAATTGAATTTGCCAAACTATGCTTCCTACACATACGTCTAGTAGATGATATCATTCAGTTGTCACACGTTATTTGACAAATTATTGAATTTAACTTAAGAGAAATACTCTGGTAAACAGGAATACACCATCTTACATGCTGCATTTTTGTTTTCTCCTAGTAGTAGACGAATTAACACATTACCGGGTACGCAATGATGAATATGGATCCTCGATAGTCAGTTTGCCGTCGTACTCTGATGATGATCATGGAAGGTCGAAACGCGTCAGTGCGTTGCAGCTGGCGGTAGTTTTGTTATGTTGTTCGACGACTGGTTAAATACAATGGGATTGGTGTTTACTTCAAGCTCGCAAACTTGATTTAAAGAATTGTTACCACCACCCGCGCAATCAATTATTGTTAAAGTTGTATTGCCTATATATGTATATGTGGCGAAAGCTGCAAACAGTTAATGTTCGTGACTGCATAGATATTGTGCAGCCGACATTTCCAGTCAAGTTCAATGTATGCAAGACTGCTAGAGGTGAGAGCCGCATATCTAAATTTGATTTACATGTATATTCAATGCGGTTTGATCCTCGATAGTCAGTTTGCCGTCGTACTCTGATGATGATCATGGAAGGTCGGAACGCGTCAGTGCGTTGCAGCTGGCGGTAGTTTTGTTATGTTGTTCGACGACTGGTTAAATGCAATGGGATTGGTGTTTACTTCAAGCTCGCAAACTTGATTTAAAGAATTGTTGCCACCACCCGCGCAATCATTTATTGTTTAAATTGTATTGCCTATATATGTATTTTGTTGGGCATAAAATTTATTACTGATATTAATAACCTTTGCTTGTAATGATGTTGATGATGGTGTTGACGATACACCTGTTGATGATGATTATGGTGGTAATGTAGTCTCTTGGAGATTTAATAATTTTTACGCCCGATTTTAATGATATAATTTACATTGAAACATGCACGATTATTCGATGCAATTACGAGAGGCCTTAATCTTATGACGTTCGAAATATGAAGCCTAAATTCTCGCCAATTTTGATTAGATAAACAAACTCGGATGTACACGATTATTCAAAGGAATGCAAATGGTAACGACATTTAAAAATAACACTTAATTCTACCAAATTGTGATAAGCCTCTGGGTACAAATAATTAAATTAGGTAACAAAGAATTGCCGAGGTTGGTTCTAAGGAAAATGACAAAATATGACGAGTACGAGAATGATGAGGACAGAAAAAACACTGAAGTAAATTTTGACAAAGTTTATCATAACGAGAAAAAGATATGAGTAATGAATTTAGTTTAATTTTATAGTGCTTATTTCGTTGAAGTACAAGAGCACAACAGCCAAACTGTACGGATTTATCAGTTTATCAGCGTTCATAAGTTTAGCACTGTTAACAACTGCGAACTAATATACGTGCAATCGTGAAAATGGTGCTGTGCAACTAATAACAAATTAGTTAAATTAATGAAAGATATAAGTCAACATTAATGGAAAGCATAATCTCATCTTAACATTGTCGTACTTACTAGCGACACATCAATAGGCACCGTTATTTCGCTCCTTACCCATTATATTGAGTGAAAATGTGGGAAATTGTACTGTACAATCTCTTATACAAATGTGTAAAACTTTAATAGTGAAACTAACTTCATATAAAGTCATTAGAACAGCCTGACTTTAAAATAATATATATATATATATATATATATATATATATATATATATATATATATATATATATATATAACAAGTATGTAAAGGATAGCACTATGGCTATTGTGTAATTAACTGATACCAACATTATTGTACCGAAATAGTACATGGTACTAACACTATGGTTTCCGAGTCGGAACATGGTACCAACCTGATGGATATCAATTTATGCCAAAGTTCACCGAAATTGAGAATTAAAACAATTTCTGAACAACTGTTACTCCAGTAAATCCATACACTCTGACCTTAATCGATATCAGTTATCACATTTCGCGGTAAGCATGACATCATTCAATTCAATATATAACAGTTAAATACTGTTTGTTGCGAAGAACTAATATATATACAAGTATGTATTAGGTGTTGCGCACCTACTATCATAATATTTTAACTATGATCATAAGTACAAACAAAAGACAGCATGAACGGAACGTTTTTGCTCAATTCATAAGATTGATTCTGAAGGCAGAGGTTTTAGAGGGATTAGGCTACTGTTTAGAATGATAAAGTGGACAAAATTTAGCAATGATAATTTTTCAGTAGATGACTGTAATAATGTAACTAAGAATTATTTTGAGGAGAAAGGCCATGCCATTGAAATTCTTTTTGTATAAGAATAGTTTCGATTCCACAAAACCCTCAATGTCACTTCAAGCATATACACATCGATTGACACAGCGTAGTAAATTGAACGATACTACATAAGTAAGCTAAACAATATGAAAATGAGTACTGGAACCAAGGGTTTATTATATAAATTGTTGATGTATATTTAATTCCTAAATTGGTAATGACTAAGATAATATACATTTTGGGAGGCCGAAATCATGTAGAATTTGAGTTAGCGAGCAAGTTATGTGTTGAAATGACATATATCAGGTTACAGTTTACTTTTAGTAAAACTAACGTTAATCGACAAAGTTCCTGCCATAATTGACGATTGTTTAAATATCGTTTACGTTTGGTTTAAATTCGAAGTAGACAAACTTGTACTAAGATAGGGAGGTTGGGATTTATAATTTTAATAACTACAAGCAGAAATTATTCCTTGCAACGGTGGCATTTATTGATGCAGGACATTGTATTGTTTAATTAAAACACAATCAAGTGATCCCAGAAGAAATATATTCGTAATGAAGCCAGAAAACTAAATTAATATTAATGAGACTTTCAAGAATCAAGCAAGCGTTGATGCTAAAGGAATATTAATTACGTGAGCGATTAAAACATGTATTTATATCAAAATCATATTGAAAAAAAAATTCTCAGTAAAAGGTAGGCCTCGTTAATTGTAGAAATGACATCTCATCAAGTAGACGGGTTTCATCGTTATCAAGAACTTTTCAAGTACTCGCTAGAAATTTTCACGGATTGAACTTAAACTTTGGCAAGTCTACTTTGAATTCTGTGACTCCAACCACAGAGCCAACTAGCCGCTCTCTATACAAAGTTTTCAGTTATATACTAACTCATACTTTTTAATTAGACTTTCAACGCCCGCGCAAACAAAGATCGTTTAACTATATTAAAGCCCAGTTCAATACCAATTCCTCAGATAGTGTGGTGTCTGTTCTATAATGAGAGATTGACGGTGATTAGTAGGAATTTTAGGTATAAAGAAATGCAATATAGCCTAAGCAAAAGGCATAATTTAACATATAACGGAAAATTGTGTGTGGCATGCGGCAGGGTGGCTTAAAGGTTAGAGTGACAAACATCGAAACAGACATACCCATGTTCGAGCCTTTTTCACGGCAAATTCAAGACTATACATGAAGGGTTCCCGATAGATACGAAATCTGCCTACTGGACGAACTGCCTTTTTTACATTAGATGATGCTTAGTTTATACTGAAAAATGTTTATATAAAGGGATTGGTGTTTATATCAATGTCGAACCTTGATTTAATTGTGAGTTGATTTGCAATCAAAGACCCGCTCACCTATTAAGAAGTTGTCATCAAAATCAACGCAATCAACGTTTTCTCGGTGGTGAAGAATGCTAAACCACTTATATTTATTAAAGTTGGGAAATCAGTAATGACAACGTTTCCGAAAATAATATTAATGATGGTGCTTCTAACACCATTTCCTCTTTGTCTATTTTTGCTTACCCAATGCGGCGATAATAAAACGTAAATTGACATACCGAACGGCATATATATATATATATATATATATATATATATATATATATATATATATATATATATATAAACAATATTTTGATTAATTTGATGCAGATATCACGATATTTGCTCACAAATCGATGCGGTGATGCCTATATTAATAAAGATGTTGATGATTAAATGAAAAATGTGATAAGGATTTTAATTATTTTATGGCTGAAAAGATACGACGATAGTGAACATTAGATTGATAGTTATATCAGTGTATTTTATTTGCCGCAAATATTTCTTCATATGCATTATCCTTCATTTTTCAATTAGCAGATATCTATTGATAAGTAGGGAATTGAATGAAGAAAATAAATCACTATATTCTTAATTTTGACAATTATTTTGCAAGCGAGGCTAGTACTGATTTTTATTGCTTATGATGGGACTGAAAGCCCTGATGATTATGATGCTCATTTCAGTGCGTTCAATTGATCGATGATTATGGCCACGAATTCTTAACTGTTCAGAGGTATAACGGCAGTTATTGATAATCGAGTTTAAAACACAATATATGTTGACTATATTTTACATTTTTGCATTATGACCAGAACAACTTTAAATTGAGTTCAGAGCATTATGAAAAGTTTTTTTAGTTCTACATACAAAAATATTTTATATTCTTTGGACAATCCGTAATAATTGATAGGTAGAGGATAATACGCAGTAGAATTATTATATAAGACATGGTTAATTATCTTTTACGTTGTCTCAGCGCATAAATTTCCACTGTACGTGCAATAAAGAGCATCAAATATTTTGATTGAAAAAATTGCACTGATTAAATTTGATCGCCCGCTTGTGATAATATGTAAATCAAGGACAATGATTAATTTAATTAAGGTTGAGATCATGATATAAACAGCTGGCCCATTATGTACATATATTTTTAAGTATAAACCAAGCTTTTTATATTATAGAAAAGGCATTTCATCCAGTAGACCTGCTACGGACAGGGTAGCTCAGTGGTTAGAACAACAGATTCCGAAGAAGACGTTCCTGCGTGCGAGCCCAGTCCGCGGAAAATTCTGGACAGTACTTGATGAGTTCGCAATAAGGACGAAACCGGTCTACAATGCTTGGTTTATACTGACAAATGTATGCACATAATGGACCAGGTGTTTGTATCGAAATCGCAATCTCGATTAAAGTAATCGTTATCACCGCTCGCGTAACTAATATTTCTTTTGAGATGTTTTTCTGTGTCTAAACACACTAGGAGTATTTCGTTTGAAATCGAGATAGCCCTTTTAAAATTCAGCGCTACTTTATTTAAATTCAACTCTTCATTTCCAGAATGTGGTAACATATGATCTGACTTTGCACTGATGATTCCAGATAAATATATTTTAAGTGTATATTAATTTTGAACATTGAGGACTTTAATATTTTGTGAATGAAATTTAATCTCTATATGCCTAATTTTTGCAGTTCAAAACAAACATTCAAGTTTATTTAGACTAAGAGCACACTTTACTAATGATCGGACAATTGTTAGTTAAATTTTAACCAACTCCTTTAAGGTTAATCAGTTGTCAAAAAAGCCGAACGATTACATTTTCGAATTAAAATTTCAAAGCACAATAAATTATCATTAAGACAGACGAGTGATTTTCAAATATATAAATGGATGGTTTCCGCCGGTGACTTTCCCAATGCGCTAATTTATTTGATGTTTTGTCACATCTGTAATGCTATTAAATGTTTCAAATTTCTTCTACTAAATTTAAAAGTTTGCTTCACTTTATAGCTGTACTTTAGGTTTCACAATATATCCCAAATAGGAATGACCATGCAGACATCCAGAAAAGCCTAATGTAGACTCATTGTGTACAAAACAAAGAGTATAATTGGCCAGAGCCTTGTGCAAAAACTACATTAAAAACACTACTTACTTGAAGTAAAACACCAAAGCCAATTATATATATATATATATATATATATTTCATTCGAAAATAAATTAATATGTATACAAAAGTGAATGATGTATTTATTTCAGTACTAAACTTCAATTTAGTACTTTATTTATATATACATCCTTAGGTTTTCATTTGATTACGGGGGTGGCAACAAATCTAACTCGGTCTTGCTTCTATTTCTTGTTTGGACTGATTAGTAAGTGTGTATGCGTTCGTGCCTGTGTGTGTGTACCTGTTTGCATGTAACGGTTTTTCTCGTTGTATTGCAAAATGATGTCTGAGATCTGGTCATTCTTGTATTGATGGATTGAGAGTTAACAAACTGTTCGCTTTGTTGGCCGTTACGTGTACGAATGTTATTATTCCGAGTGTAGCCTTTCGTTTCCCCTAGTTCCGTATTTTTGTTTTCTCCTCTTGGTAACAGCGCAGGTGCGGATTGCAGTGTGGAATGCTCTTAATGTTTTATTTTAATTTCTGCCTCTGCTTGTGAAGCTGTTTTTTCCCCTTCAGTTTGTTACCAATCCGATCGAATGTTTGTTGGTTCTGGTCGAGGGATCGGATTAATGGACATTATATATATATATATATATATATATATATATATAACAGAGAAAAATCAATCATAGACAGATGATATTAATGAGACCACAGTCTTATTGGCCTGACTTTCATTGTACTGCCTATAAATGGTTTTGGCGCAAATGGCGTTTTATTAGGCAGATATTGAAAAAAACTCTTGTATTGTGTATGAAACATTCCATTTCGTTAGTTGATATTGGATTAGAATTCATCCTTATGTATAAGAATTTCGTATTATTAATAGGGATGAACTATGAAAGTATTCATAAATTTCTAAAAATTTATTTAATATCCATACTGATAGAAGAAAATTGTCGTCTAGTTTGCTGTTCTGTGGTTCACAAATAAAATTATCACAAGCAAATGTCAATGAAAAATTTTGTTTCTCAAAGACATGCATTTACTACAAAAATATTTATTTGATGTGAGCATATGTAATTTTCTCCGTATATCATACTGTTTTTAAAAGGTGAAAAAATTCACTTCGCTAGATTTTAAGCCGCAGCAGTTTGTTTGCACTGAATACATTTACTTATCTGATTTAATCTATTATTGCCGGTAAAATTTAGACTAGATTCAGCCCAAATATTATATATATATATATATATATATATATATATATATATATATATATATATATATATCACTTAGACATGCCATGATTCTGATAGAAGTATACATATCGGAGGAAAGGGATAATAACGAATCTTCTGACTACCTAGTACTTCAGCATAATGTAATGTGCTATTGATGATCCACATTAGTTATTGTAGTTTCATTAGAAAAATTAAATTAAGTATATAAGAATGCAATTTTATATATTGGTGGATCCAATTAGCTAATAAATATGCAATGTGTATATTGTGTATGAAGATGCTAGTAAAAAGTCAGTTCATGCAGTGTTAAGGGGATATAATGAAATCTGGATTACAGAAACGTTTGATTAAAATGATGTGCGCGCAACCTGTTTTCTGGACTCTTACCTGTTGAAGCACCAAAGTTTTAATGATCATATAACGTAGAAATCGACAACTATACCATGTTGATGAAAAATCCAGTCCCATTATCTGCATAAATTTATCCAGTATAAACTAAGCATTTTATAATTTAGAAAAGGCAATTCATCCAGTAGAACGGTTTCGTGCTTATTGGGAACTTGGCATGTACCCTCCATAACTTGCCGCGGACAGGGCTCAAACTGGGCAAGTCTGCTTCGGAATGTGCTGCTCTAAACACTGATCCACCCTGTCTGTGGCAACTTATGGACAGTATACGAAGAGTTCCCGACAAAGATTAAGTCGATCTACTGAATGAATCGTCTGTTCTACACTATATTTAGGTATTTAATGGGACTGGTATTTACAACAAGATAGAAACATATATTAAATAATTGCTATCACAGACATCGCGACAAATATTCTTTTAATTAATCTTACCATATCAGTTTTTTGAAGTTAGCATTTAAAAAGCATTCACTAGTGTTGTTTGCAACAAAAAATTATGAATCTGAGTTTTTAAATTGCGAAAATGTGAAAACGAAATCCGCGTAGTGGGTTTTAATTAAAACCACCATTGACTGCTGTCATTATTCGACTTTTATACAAGATAACTGATTGAAAAATAGGTCAGATTCTGCATCCGTTACCATATTATTTCCTTTTCATTATTAGAAAAACATTTTCCCAAACGCGATAGCCTCACTTTCTAAAGGAATCCATTTCGTCTGCTGATAAATTTATAGCAAAAGTGCTCGAATTGGACGGTATAATATGACGAAAATATTTCAGCCTTACAGTATTAGCATACCTATTTTTAAGAACTATGATATAAAAAAGTTTGAAGAAATATTTTGGCATGAAGAAAATGCTCACTCAAAAACGTCAGATAGATAATTGTTTCCCTTGTTATAGGGTAAGCCTGAATTATATTTTTTTCTTTATAAAAATCGCTTGGCATTTTCTTTATTACAAAATTGTCGGTAAAACACAGGATTCCGGTTTTTTTGCAAATTTATAACTCTGATTAAAAATTTAAACATATATGATGACAATGTTTGTGGGATATTTAGCATTCAAACACGTAAAACCTATATACCTTGATACGAATTTAAAAAAACGCTTTATTCATTGAAGCGAAACGCTTTCAATCCATATTAACAAATGAGTTACTGAAAAAATAGAATGCGTAAATAATTTACTATCAATTTAAACAAAATTAATTTCAGTTGTTCATTTCTCCAGTAAATCAATTGATCAGATGGAACAAAACTATTTATACACAGCATATAATGTGTTTTTAAATAAATCCTATATTGAAATGAATGATTTTCATATTTAAAAAAATAAATATATTACAAATATGTGCGTTGAATGTGATAAAAATTTGGAAATGAAATGTTAGTTAGTAGAGGAACTTTAATTTTTCATTTTTGGAGGCAATGTTGCACAATTAAAAATTTCTCGCGTTATTTTTGCGAAGTTGTAAACAAAGGAAACCACCATCTCTAGGGAATACAATTTAACAATTATTGATTGCGCGGGTGGTGGTAACAATTCTTTAAATCAAGGTTGCGAGCTTGAAGTAAACACCAATCCCATTGTATTTTACAAGTCATCGAACAACATAACAAAATTACCGCCAGCCGCAACGCACTGACGCGTTTCGACCTTCCATGATCATCATCATTGAAAGACTGGAACATTCCTTTCATAATGACCGCCGACATTCACAACTTCTTTATTGACTTATCAAAGTTGAAATGAACATCTTTACCAAGGGAGGGCCCGATAATGCAAAATGTTTAACCTGCTTAACACAGGAAATCATACGGTAAAGGAAGTAGAGTTCGAATCACTTTTCAATCATTTAATTTTTTGTAATGCGAATATTGATGATAACTTATGCTATTTTAATTGACATTTATACCCAATATCAAAATTGGTCACAACCACAGAAATAATCATTTAGTTAGGTACACATGACAGCTTTAAAAAAATGGGCTAAATTAACTTGAGTCAAACGAATTTTCTTTATTTTCGTGTTAATATTGCTATCTTCAAATTAATTTGGGGCACGACTTGCGAGAATCGTATGGTATAAATATTAAATGTGTTTTCCATTGTCACATTATTCGTTCAATTGAATCATACGTCTGAAAATCATGTGCGTCTTTAATATTCCCTGTCCTATAATCCAGTATTACAGTCTATTGGTTGAATTTCCTATTCTACCATATAAATGCTTAGTTTATACTGACAAATTTATGTAAATAATGGGATTGGTGTTTATATCAAGATTGCAACCTTAATTTATATTGTTAGTTTAATTTTTTGATTAACAAATTGTCTATCAGAAATAGTTAATCATTTTGAATGAACTAATTATTAACGCAAATAATAGACGTAATGAGAAAAACAAGTAAAGAATATGTGATAAACATGTCCTTTAAACTAATTCATGAGGATAATGCCATTGAACGCTCAACTTATAAAAGAAAGCAATTTGTAAATAAAGTTTTTTGCTTGAGGTAGTCAACAAACCCAATCGTACAACCTAGCAAAACTGACTATAGATTACCAATTTTGTACGACTGGTTAGATACAATTGGACTGGTGTACATATGAAGCTCGCAAACATGATTTAATAAATCTGTCTTGTCCACCCGTACAATCAATGATTATTGCATTGTATATCAGTTTTAGGCTGTTTCGAATTTAAAATTAGTGATCTTGGAAGATCATTAAATTCCTACCTTAATCTGAGTTTGTTTAACATAATCTTAGTTTACGATGCAAACAATCTGTTCTTCTTCTCTTTGCTAATGCAGGAGGCTAAGAAGTTTTATACGGGAAGGAATGATTGTTTAAGTAAAGAAGAATTTGTAGAATATTTAACCGCTCAACTTTTTGGATAAGACAGGATTCTGCTTAAACCTAGGCTGCTTGCTCTTTTTCAAGCTTGTCCATTCACACACCGAAAAACAGCGTTTATCTCAGCATTTGGCAGACGTTTCCGGCATAAATGAAAAGGCTACCATTTTACAGACTTCAATGTTGTTTCAATGGTAAAAATTAATTTCCATTAATTTCTAAACGGTTCCGATTTGTATCACATAGTAAATGTCGGAATTATCAAATTTTCTTTGACATGAGCCTAATCAGCTTAAGCAATTTTTTGACAGTAAGCGCAATTTTGTGACATTTGATATTTT
The DNA here is from genome assembly GCA_029291075.1 of Eudiplozoon nipponicum. NCBI lineage: Eukaryota > Metazoa > Platyhelminthes > Monogenea > Mazocraeidea > Diplozoidae > Eudiplozoon > Eudiplozoon nipponicum. The sequence continues at coordinate 60,774 of JAQBSW010001002.1, read as the reverse complement.
GAGAAATTAGATTTTTTACCTTTCTAATAATTTTACATGAATAGAGTGTTTAAAAAATTAATTGGTGAAAAGTCTACAGTGAATGCAGTAAACTTTTTGCATTCATTATTAAAAATTGATTTTCTATTATTTTGAGGCATTATCTAATAATCAGTTAAATCAAGCAGTATACGAATAGATTTAAAATATATCAATGATTTAAATAGATTAAATATAGTATATCCAAATATATGCACTCATTTATAGACATGCGTACATACCAATTTGAGAAAATAAGCTGAAGCACGCTTAAATAAAAACAATATAGAAGTCCACATAATCCATTCATGCATACATGCGAAAATAAATAAATAAATATCAACACGCATATATATATATATATATATATATATATATATATATATATATATATATATATATATATATATGAATGCACGTCTATCTAGCTAATGCATCGATCGAATAATTAACAATTAATAATATTGGTCTCAAAGAACAACAACTTTTTGTTTTTCCTAGTCCATAAATTGTTGATGTAGGTAATCCGACAGGTTCGTACTTCTGTGCAACGTTTTTTAAACAAAATTATGTATTAAAACCGTTACTTTTTGTTTTGCCTTTTTCATTGGGACTGGAAGAGATATTCTAGCCAGATTTGATTTAGTGCACTACCGATAGACGAGAATAAGTCTACAATATAGAAGACTGACTGTGGGGACGAGACGGTTTTAAGATGAAGGAGCAATTCGTGGTGGTTTAATAGACTGTTATCATTAAAGGTAGGCCAGTTGCCTATCAACTTTATACTATTGATTATGATTAAAATTCGTAAAAAGAGTTGTATTTTACAATCACTTAACACGAAACACGTAACTAGAGAAGCATTCTAAGAGTCAAATGACAATCTTAGTTCAATGAAGATTCCTAGATCTTTTTTGAAATTGCATGTGAGTATATATGCATGTGCAATGCATATATTTAGAAAACCATTTACAATTGTACCTGAATACGAAGTTTATCCGTGCAGATGCATATAAATATAAAAGATATACAGTGGTGCCTCGAGATACGAGCCGGAGCTCGGGCCATTTTTTCGTTCAAGATACGAGCCCAAATCCGAGATACGAGCCGTGTTTCCGGAGCGTCCCGCTAGTTGGCGCGCAGGGTCGAGCATCATCCGAGAGAATCTCTCGCTCACTCGCACGTGTTACCCGCTTGAATCGAAGTGTATCTTGTGCGCTGTACTCTTTTTGCTTGATTTTTGCGTGATTACTGAACTTTTTTGTGTGTTATCATGGGGCCGAAGAAAGTGAGTGCTAAGGACAATGGTGACAGGAAGAAGAGGATGATGTCGATAGAACTAAAGCAAGAAATAATAGAAAAACATGAGCGTGGCGTACGAGTGATTGAACTCGCAAAGATCTATGACCGTAGTACATCGACAATTTGTACGATATTGAAGCAGAAGGATGCCATCAAGAGTGCTACACCAGCAAAGAAGCCACAATTCCTTTCCAATTAAGGACAAATATCCACGAGGAAATGGAGAAGCTTCTGCTCGTGTGGGTGAATGAGAAGGAGTTGGCAGGCGATACACTGACGGAGACGGTAATATGCGAGAAGGCACGGAGTATTTATGCCGACTTAGTGAAGAAAGAAGCATCATATTTTGTTATGTATTTGTTAATTATACATGTTTGTTTGTTATTTAAAAACATATCTTTATTCATAATTTACAATGGGTTGGGGATTTTTCATAGGTCCTGAACGGATTAAATCGAATTCAGTTATTTTAAATGGGAGAAATTCGTTTGAGATACGAGCCGATTGACTTACGAGCTCGGTTCTGGAACGAATTAAACTCGTATCTCGAGGTGCCACTGTATATTTTGAATTACAGCAATAAAAGTTCCATAAATCTGTCTATCTATCTATTCAACCATAAATGTTTACAAAAATGCACAAATAAATACATACATACATACATACATATATACATAAAATACGTAAATAAATACACAAAAAATCATTGATATATGATTATTTGTATATACATATAAATTGAAATATATTTTGATACACAAAAACAAACAGATATGCGCATAAGCAAACACACATATATGTAGTGAATGAATGAACAATAAGAATTAAATATTTTACAGGATTAACTGTATTGTCTACTTTATGCAATTTTCAATTTATATTGAACACATATATAAAAATTTCTTCCATAATAACTAAATTTAATATCACATTAACAGGTGTTATGGTGTCTGCTTTTAATGACAGATCGTGTGTGGCTGGTTAAAACTTTATTTTGATAGTGATGCCAAATAAGTTGCGCTTGAAAGAAAAGGCTGACCAAGAACGTATCTTGTTACATAAATGAAACTTTCATTAGGGCGCAGCCTAGTTAGCGCAATAGATGCATTGCAAATGTGCTTGGTTTCTGGTCCTGGTTGCGGCAATTCTGACAAATTTGGTTTTCTTGACAAATTCCATTTGTTATCTTCCACTGTGTCTAGTTTAGACTGGTATATATACATATATATATATATATATATATATATATATATATATACATTTATATGACAAATTTATATATATATATATATATATATATACACACACACTGAAATGCATAAAGATCAAACAAAGCAACAATCTAACATACATACCAACAAATATTCGAGTAAGGAAAGTGATTTCTCCGATAAACATGCAATTTCAATGTTAAACAAATATTCATGTAACTTCAGATTTTCATGCATCTATATATGCATGCATATTTTGCATAGTAAATGAATAAATTATATATAAATATGCGTTCGACAATACAAACTTATAAATTAAAATAAAAAATATATAGACACAGTTATATATTTTTTCGCGTTTATTAACATTTAATGAATTGTGGGTAGCAGAAGGCACAGACAATTACAAACCTCGTATTAACAGCTTTCGGCATATTGATAAAAGTTAATCAATTATACAATCATGGGTGGTGGTGAAAAAACTATCTCATACAAATTCGCGTACTTTATAGACCCTCAAATCAAATTTGCTTAAAATGTCGCACTCTATAGCAGAACTGCATCAGTAACATGTAGAGATGTGTTTCGAATATCTTTTGATATCATCATTGGACAACAGCAAAGTGAATTACGAGGACCAAAACATAGATCATTATAATTACAATAACCAGAGTTGCGATCTTTCTTTATGTACTGAAATTTTCCAGTATAAGCTGAGCATAGTGTATTGATGAAAAGGCATTTCCTCACAGCCCACGCAACCAATGTTCAATTAATTTTATAAAAACTCTTTAAAATGTTTTTCAGATGTAGCTGGGGATTCTGCATTTACTAGACTCGCACTAATAGGTACGCTCAAATCTACACAAATTTATATGAGTATTAATACACAAGGTATGAAAGTACATTGAAACATATATTCACGCACACATATACAGAATATATGTACGTACTGACACATGTAAATAAATTGAAAACTTTCATGAATTCCTGCATACACATAGAATCTGGAAAAAATCTAAAATAAAAATGTATTTGAATATTAAAAGATAGAAAATTACAATCGTAAATACAAATATACATACTACAATAATTTCCTGTACATAACTACATACATTCACGATCAAATGTAGCCACGCATCTATTCATTTAGACATACAAAATAGCATACATAAAACTTTAGATCTGTACAGCAATATATTAATTTAATAACAAATCCTCACAACGATACATATATTAATCCTTTTGAAATGCAAGTTTTAATAAAATTCATTGTACCTTTCCTATGCGCAAAAACAAAAAGAAATTTTATCAGATACAAGAAAAATTTCTTTCTCATTATCTCATCAAGTATCTACTAATGAACATATCCTTGTATATAAATTGGAAAGCAAAACAAGATAGAAATATGGATAAACAAATAGCAGTCAGATTTATGCAAGCAGAAGAAGCATGTTCAGGCATTGAGCTTGAACTGGATGTGACGCACGCAATTGATTGGTTTCCGTTTTTTCACACTCTCTCTATGTTTACATATTTTTATCTTTTTTTGCTTTCCAATTTATATATAAAGATTTGTTCATTAGTAGATACTTAAGGAGATAATAAGAAAGAAAATTTTCTTGTATCTGATAAAATTTCTTTTTGTTTTTGCACATAGGAATGGTACAATGAACATATTAATAATAAACTAAACTCGTTTCGTCCATGAAATTCACAAAAGAAAATACCAAATAACAAGCAGCCGTAGACATTAAATGCGAACGTGCAAACTAACACCCTTAAATACATACATACAAGCAAATTAACTAATTAAGTAAATACATAAATATATCCAACTTCATGTATAAGCCCACAAACACACACCGAGACAGACACTCAATATATATATATATATATATATATATATATATATATATATATATATATATATAAACATACCTATTTCAAAACAATTAGTATTGTCATACGTTTCATAAATTAATGTGTGCATTCATAAATAATTATATAAGTACATGGATGGATCGGTATATATTTACACATAAATACATACACTCAAACATCAATTGGATAAAAATACGTATATTTTTTCAAATAATGTAATAAAAATCTATAAATATCAGGACAGAAAGACACAAAATTAATTTAAAAGGATCATTTATATGCAAACGCGGGTGTAATATCCAAACAACTTAAGCGATTAAATACTGTTTATTGCGAAGAACTAATATATATGCAAGTATGTATTAGGTTTTGCGGACCTAGTAACAAATTAGTTCAGTTGTGACCAGAAGGATAAACCAAAGGCAGCATGAACGGAAAGTATAATCTCATGCACATTCGTTTCGTGCTTACTGGCGACTCATCAGTAGGGAGCCGGTATTACGTACTTTAACCACTATATATTTGGTAGAAGAATGTGGAATAATAGGACGCGTACAAATCTCCTAGACGAATGTGTAAACCTGTAATAGTGAAGCTAACATAATCTGAAGTCAACGACAATACGACTTCAATGCTAACTCACACTATATAATATATATCTGAGTCTGTAAAGGGATACTAACACTATGGCCATTGTGTTAGTAACTGATACCTTTTTTGAAATCGATGAGTACCGGATACTAACACTATGGTTTCCGAGTCGGTACATGATACCAACCTGATGGATATAAATTTATGCTAAAATTCACCCAAAATGAGAATTACAACAATTTCCGAACACCTGTTACTCCAGTTAAACCATACACTCTGGCCTTCATCGATATCAATTATCACATTTCGCGGTAAGCATGACATCATTCAATTCAATATATTACAGTTAAATACTGTTTATTGCGAAGAACTAATATATATGCAAGTATGTATTAGGTTTTGCGAACCTAGTAACAAATTAGTTCAGTTGTGACCAGAAGGATAAACCAAAGGCAGCATGAACGGAAAGTATAATCTCATGCACATTCGTTTCGTGCTTACTGGCGACTCATCAGTAGAGCCGGGTATTACGCCCTTTAACCACTATATATTTGGTAGAAGAATGTGGAATAATAGAACGGTACAATCTCCTAGACGAATGTGTAAACCTGTAATAGTGAAGCTAACATAATCTGAAGTCAACGACAATACGACTTCAATGCTAACTCACACTATATAATATATATACTGAGTCTGTAAAGGATACTAACACTATGGCCATTGTGTTAGTAACTGATACCTTTTTTGAAATCGATGAGTACCGGATACTAACACTATGGTTTCCGAGTCGGTATCATGATACTCAACCTGATGGATATAAATTTATGCTAAAGTTCACCCAAAATGAGAATTACAACAATTTCCGAACACCTGTTACTCCAGTTAAACCATACACTCTGGCCTTCATCGATATCAGTTATCACATTTCGCGATAAATGGTTGTGCAGGCGGTGATAACGATTATTTATATCAAGGTTGCGATCCTTATATTAACATCAATCTCATTATATATATATATATATATATATATATATATATATATATATATATATATTGAGTTTGTGAAATCTGCTGTTTGTTAAACTTTGCGACCAAAGGGGACTTATATAGTATACCGAATACGAAAATTTTGAAACGGGCAATAATGAGACATAATTGGGATGCAAAGCTAGATTTTCAGAAAATTTATAATCAAAAACCAATGGAGGAAGATTCGTTTCCTCTTGTTTTATTTTACTTACCAGGATAGGGATCACACGAATTTCTATCTTTTGCCTAGTGGGCAAAAAATTCCAGTATTTGGCTGAATAAGTAATCCAGGATTATTATATGTGAAAGTGTAACTCAACATCATCGCTTTACATGGTAAATCTATTGAAAAACATTGTAGTCATTTGGAAATGGTTCAAACCAGGCTGGAAAATTATGGATTAATAGTAAAACCTGCTTAACATTAAAGTTTTTTCGATACAAAATCTCCAAAAATGTTATTAGGCGCTTGCGAGATCAGGTTCAAGGAATTAATAATTTAACTGGGTCTTGAACAGTGCGACAACGGCGTAGGTTTTTGTAGACTATCAGATATTATCATTTGTTCATTCCGGGTCTAGTTGGAATCTTGAGATCGTCGACTAGAAACCTTGCTCGAAAGAGAATTACTATAAACAACTCGTCGCCTAACATTTCAAACCACGAAGAAAAGTGGAAATTTTTAAAGGAAAAGAGCAGACTTAGCAAAATCAGTCTGTTAGCACTTGTGAACTCGTCACAAATGCTTTCAGTGCAGCAATATGGGCAGTGATACAGGTGAGGGAAGATGGTGTTGTCAGGCCGATTGTGTTTTGCGATTGGAAACTTCGTACATGTGAAAAACGGTATGATACATTTGGCAAACATCTTTTTGAGGTGTATTCTGCATTACAATCGCTCGAATACTAATTGGATGGTCATCAGTTTAAAATAATTCCGGGTGCAGAACGTAGTGTCAAATGCACGTAGTTAAACAAATGAGGCGGCTGTCGAAATGATAAGTCAAATTCAATTAAAAGGCCGGAATAATTCCACGGAGAATTTCGAATAGCAGTTAATTGAAGCACAAATATTGGATTCTATAGCGATGGGAGTCGCTTCGAAACCGGCTTGTGCTCACTTATTTGTAGGTGCCAAATTGTTACTTTGTGAAATTTCAAGGAGTCACCCGAAACCGTATGTACCGTTGTAATTACGGGTTAGGATAATTTAACAGTTATAGGGAAAGGGACATCTATCCACTAAAGATACGACCAGGCTTATTGAAGGACGACAAATATGACTGAATATTTCTGGGCATACATGGGCCCATGTAAGAGCATTTGCGAGTTGTCATGTATGCAAGGTTTGACGGAATACAAACACAGACGTAAGAAATATATAAATACCTGCTGGTCGGTTTCTGCATGTGCACAACAACATTCAAAATGCTCGACGTCAACGATGAAAGGTACATTCTTATTATGAAAGACGATTTAAGTTGTCAGTTCTAGGTGACGATCCTTAGAGATATGACAGCTCAGAAAGACGATTTATTGTCCCCACATTTTTCGGTGTCATACTATGGTGTACCTTTTTAGATCACTATTAATTAATGGCCAAGATTTAAACAAAGACTCTGAATAGTATAGGCATTCAAATACAGCGTAGTAGAGAAGGTAAACTCCAAGCAAATTTATGGTGGACAGGCCACATTATGGTGTATTAATGGTACACGTTTGGCACACAATCTTCCTGTACATTTGCTGGTAATGCGCTATATTCCAATTGAAAATTCAAGGTTTGTAAAATATAATCCAAATAAGTAAAGTTACAACTCTTGTTTACCTGTGAAACGTTGGTTGTAAAAGTAAGAGAGTGTAACTCGACCGCCCAGATTCAGAGAAATATAAAATACGATTCCATAGCATATTGAGATTTACAAAATTAAAAATGTTCTACACTTATTTATTATCATGATTTCCAGCCTCAAAACGAATGATATTGACGTCATCAACGATACTCAGTGAGAAACGCGCCTGACCATCAATGAGAGAGCCACTAAACATTTTTGACATAACCATCCAAATTAATAGTGTATCAAAGTCTTTCTCGTCTGGAGCAATGATTTAATCCCACACGGAAGAGGTATCTGGGAAGTTTGAGTGACCTGTTGTAGATTCATATTGATTTTTAATAATGTGCAGCGGTGGAATCGCATCTAAATAGTCTAATTTTAATCGATTGATTACGTTTAACAGAGAAGTTCGAGATATCAAGCTAAAAGCATTGGTAACTGTCGCTCGGCTAACTTGAGACTACCTGTGTACCAATGTCGTTAGAATACTTGGTAAAATGTTATAATTCCTCCAATTATTATTATTAAATATAGTAAACGTGGAATAAACGAAATGAATCGTCAAAGTTATTGACGTTCTGCTATAGATATCTACTTATTGATTATTACGATGTTAAAAATCTGAATTACAATCATGTGTCCTGGGTTCTGAACATCAAGCATAAATTTACAAAATATATTACCTAAACTTAATTTACGTTATATCCGTCATTAATACCAGCTTATCTAATTATTTATAGCTACATTAATAATTAAGTAGATTGTGATCGAAAATTGGGTTACTTCTAAGTTAGAGAATTATAATCCTTTAGAATCTTTGACGAATGACCCGAAATAAAATGTTAATTTCGTAATCTACCACACCTAGTGGAAATTTGATGCTTAAAATCAGCTTCCCTCAAATTGTATTATTTATTTTAATTATTTGTTTAAATAGTCGTCTGTCGTTTTGCCTTAGAACATTTTCAGTAAACGAATGACTATGAAACCAATTAATAGACGCAGGAAATTAAATTTCTGTGCCTAAACCCATAAAACACAAAATTGATAAGCAGATTAGGCTTGTAAAGCAGATCTTAATTAAATTGCAAATATTTAATACGAGCGTTAAATATCGTGATTTTTCTATTATTTCATTTTCGCTTTTTCCACATAAGAACGATTCAATTATGATCCGATTCATGGAAATAAATTATTGCTTCATTTTTATGGTGAATAAACGTTTCAATCTCTCAGTAAACATGACCTGAAAATTCAGAATCTTTTAGTTTGTTCCTTCAAACTTTGTATAATATTATGATTAATGAATGAGTTAATTGTTTCGCTATTATCGAGACATTTAAAATATTCAACGTCGAAATTGAATTCATGAAAATCAAAAAATTATATTGCACGAAGTTAACAGACAACACACACATATATATATATGTATATATATGTATATATATATATATGTATATATATATATGTATATATATATGTATATATATATATATATATATATATATATATATATATATATATATATATATATATGCGTGTGTGTTTGTGTGTGTGTTTAATGCTATTATTTCCTCTAGTATTCAAATGTATGGTATTAAGAGTAGGTTTAATGTTAATTAAATTTCCTGTCTTTATGAAAAATTGAATAGAAGTGAATGTTTATTTCATGGTTCACAATATCGTCATTGATTTTTTCAGCAAAAATGATAAAATCAAAGTTATTGGTCATAATCATATTGCACGACGGGAATGCTTTGTTCTACCAACTGCGACAATTCACTCAAAATAAATTGAAATCAATTTCTGATTGATCTTCACGTTCAATCCCTTTGCATTTTTGGTCATCATCCGGGTTAAAGACATGTCTGCAAGAATTGTCACTTGTTTGACTACAAGATTGTACAGTGTCAATAGCCTTGCTACACAGCCTTTTGGGTCTTCTGTTGCAACCACATTCCCATATTTCTAGCAAACATATCTAGCTTAGTTGGTATATAAATGAAAATTGTGTATAGTATAAGGCAGGTTGGCTCAGTGTGGTTAGGGCACTAGCTTCCGAAGCAGACGTGCCCAGGTTCGAGAATTGTCCGCAGCGAATTCTGGCCAGTACTTGCTGAGTTCCCAATAAAAGCGAAACCGGTCTACTGGATTCATTGCCTTTTCTACACTATACAATTCTTAGTTTATACTGGCAAATGTAAGTAATCAATGGGCCAGGAGCTTATATCAAGACCGCAAACTTGATTATAATAATTGTTAACATCTCCCGTGCAACCAATGTTCGTTTAATTAAATAAATATTCAATTCTATACCACTTCTACAAGTAGTGTGGTGTCTGTTCAGTAATGACAGATTTGGGATTGTTAGTTGGAACTTTGGGTCTAAATGGATGACATATTAGTTCCACCTAAAGGAAAAATAGACTAACCTAGTTACAGTAGTTAGTATATAACTGAAAATTGTGTGTAGTGTAGTGTGCGGGAGGGTGGCTCAGTGGTTAGAGCACCAGATTCCGAAGCAGCCGTGCCTAGGTTCGAACTCAATCTGCGGCAAATTCTGGCCAGTATGTGATGAGTTCCCAATAAGGACAAAACCGGTATACTAGATGAATTGCTTTTTCTACACAATCTCATGTATTCTGGCAGATTGAACAGAATTATCTATCTTTCTTTCATCATTCGGGTTGTAACCTCGCCCATAGTTGCTCTTATTATATCAGCTTACAGTTTATTGCCCACAATGATTAATTTTCCAAGTTATATTTATATTAATAGTTCATTTGTGTATTTCACGGTGTCACTTTTTCGTAATAAAATGAAAGATTTCGTTTATTTTCCTCAATTTGAAAATTAGCCGATCCGTTTCAATTTTGGATTTTGTTACTTCACTCTCAATTTTAAAGGGCGAAATTCGAATTTATTCATTTTTTCTCATTAACTGAAGCCTCAACTGACTCCTTGATAAATCTTACTAATTTATTAGTGTTTACACTGGGTGATTCTGGGGCTAAGATTAGTTCAAACTTTGCGTGCGAAAAAGCCCAAAAATATATTACAGTGAGAGTTATTCTACTGTAGTAATTGAGAAATATCGCTAGTTAACTTTTTCCACAGCTTTTATGATGCAAATGAGTATTAACAAAAAACTGCTATTAGCTAACTTCAGAACAAATTTATGCGTCATATCTCTCTTTACAAATAGCGATAAATTTTATCCTTTAGCACCAAGCCAATTGACAATTATGTTTATGATACAAGTGGTTTAAGCCCGTCGAACTCCAGGCCGAAGATTCCTGTGACTATCAGCTCAGAGAATATAAAATAATCAAAGTTAAAAATATATATCCCTTAGAGTATTTCACTTAAATAAAACATAAAAACTCGAGTATAAACTTTAGAAGACCTATATTTTATTGAAGTGGATTTGTTCCACTTTATCATATTATTTGGTTGAGAAACAAAACGCACGCATCAATTTTTACATTATAGAAATATTTTTAAACAAGATATATTCATCAACTAAATTAAAATAAAATGAAGAAATTGAAAAAATTGAAATGTCACTGGGATAGCTCCATGATAAGGCCAATGCCCAAACAAATTTATCTTGTTTATAAAGACCCGGACAATACATTTTTTATTGCAAAAGCCGACAAATGGCAAAAACGATTGCCCATTTTGCTTTTCTTAAAATAACAAAGCGATTTGTCCGTCTGTCAAATATTTTGAATGATATGACATGTTTATTTAAAGATTTAAGCGCAACACCAATCTTTTATTTTATGCTCCAAAATTGCGCGTGGTTAAACCAGCACAAATGCAAATTTATGCTACAGATGTTTAAAGGACTTCGATCACATGTGTACTTACAAATGTTGATAATTTTGAATACAATTCGCAGTGTGTTTGTGTCAATCATGAATGCGGGGAATGTTTGTTGGTGGATGTAATCAAAATTGAATAAATGAACACACTTAGTGTTCTAGCATTAAAATTTTATGCACTCTCATAAGATCTAATATAATGCTTCAATTTGTACGCAAATAAGTGTAACCTCATCTGCTTTGACAGTTTATCAATCTATTACGCTTATTTATTTAGGCACATCGATTGACTCTGATTGTATTTTTGATTTGATTAAGATCACAGATTATATGCTTACGTACCTGATAGAACGAAAGAATTAATTTCTGTTGGGTTATGTGGATGAGATACGTTTGGTTCTTGACAATCTTGTGGATACTGAAGAGTTACCAATTGAATTCAATAAATGGCATCGGAAAATTTGCTTAGAAATTAAAAATGAATAGAACATCACTAGCATTTCAGACTGGCCATTTCAAACATAAAATTGATGACAATAAAGTACGGCTCGATTTCAGTATGACAAGGCATATTTTGTAAAGATAAAATACAACGAATCGACGCAAACAAAATAGATTGTGTGCGAGCATCCGTTTCTATTTCGCGGCAATTACTATTAATATGCGCCGTCTAGAATTTTTAAAAATACACCTGATCGTTAAACTGGCATTACCAAAATGCTGAATTATGCTTATATTGGTTCCAGAGGTCAATATTAGTTGTGTAAATCTAGTTGTATACTAGATTAAGGTTTTTGGTATGTACAATAATTGAAGCTTCATACCTAGGAGAGAAAAGTTTACCTATAAGCATGTTCATTTAATATTTTAGAATATCAATGATTATTTCAATCAAAATTGTTTTGTTTGTCATAACTAACTATTTTAAATGCATTTTGTTAATTGACCACAATAAGTAACGCGACTGAAATGCCATTATATTTGGCTGAATTTTATTGTTCTTCATTTTGTAATTCAGAAACAACGAGAGCCGATTTGATGCCAATGCCAATTTGTGGGGGGCGTGATCAAGAAATTAGATTCGTAGTTGACATGATGCATATACATTAACATAACCAATTTAAGACAACCTATGAGAAAGACTGGGGCATTAATCCGAACAAAATATAAACAAAAACCGAATTATGATGGGAATCCATTGGCTATAAAAAGTATATTGGTTTTAAAATAGTTTGTTAAAAAAATAGATATGAAAATAATACATCAAAATGAAAAAAAAATTTTCTATAAACAAATATTGGTAATTTTAGCTTAAAGGACGCCGAAATTCTTTTATCTTGGCCTGTAGTGCTGAGAAATGAATTTTACGCTATTTCAAAGGCGTTATGAACGTTCTACATGTGTTTTAATTTTTATTAATCTTTCGTATTATTTTAAAGATGAGTCTATTTCATGTGTTTTCATAGCACTAGTTATATTCGAATAGGTATGCAATATTTGGCTTAATAATTGCAGCGAATGTAGTCATTCCAGGGAAATTTGGCGGACGTCATATTTAAAATACAAAATATATTAGTGTTTGAAAGCCAATATTTCAGAAACTTTTTTCTTCTAGTAAACATCTTGAATTCAATGCACATCCACATATATCCCAGAAATATGATTCAATTTTCACTCATTTTTTGCAGACCAACTTACAAATAACTTTATTTTGATGACATTTTGATGCTCAAATATTAACTAAAAGCACAAAACCAAAAATACAAAATGATGTCAATAAATGTGTGAACTTCAAATGAAATGCTATATATTATAAGCACGTTTACATAATTTTGATTGATTAGTTTGTATAGTTCTTTTTATTTAATTTCAAAATAATTTTTCGCTCTTCGTTCCAAATTCCAGTAATTGAAATTGATTTATGCGAATATTGGCCATATTTTTATTATGATTGAATTATAATCACCGTAAATTCCTATACGTACAGTTTATAATAATTTACCATATAAATTTATAAAATTAAAGACAAACAATTATTTTATTTTTCTGCATTTTGTTATGATATCTTTTAAATTATACCTAGTTAGATTTGAATAACTGTGCATACTTTTTTCTTAAACGGTTTATCATATGCTTATCGTAACAAGACGTTAAATCGTAGAAACACGCGAAAAGAAATGTTTGATTCTTCCTCAACTTGGAAGGTTTCAAATTATTACTCACCTACGTTTCATCCTACCAGAATATTAAGCAATCGTTAAAGTGGTGTTTCACATTACATTAACTAAGATAGTTTGGACTGTGAAGACAATGAAACAAATACAGACAAAAAAATGAATAAAGTTTAGCACTACGTCATGAAAAGCCTTAGGCTCCCGTCTAATTTTGCTACATTTGGCATTAGCAGGTAAAATAATACGCGAATTAAAACATATCGCTTGTCTAGATTCATTGATTTCCTATTCCAATGTAGCATCAATGAGAAATTAAGAAGATTTAAGGTACGCAGAAAACGTCTTGCCCAAAGAAATTTTGTTTCATTTGTTTACAGATATACTCCAGAGCTTCGCTAAGTCTTTTTCTATGTTTAAGCTACACCTATGGTGGACATACCTGATTCAATAAACCGAGAAATGATTTGTGGCAATAGTTATGAAAGCTAAAAATTCTCCTCAAATCTAGGATGATCTTAAACGACTATAGCTACCGAACTAAATTAGAGTTGCGTTGTAGGGCAATTCCATAAGAAATGGACAATGATTTTTAAAATTTTTGTTGTATGTCAGATGATTTAGAGTCCACCTTCTTCCATGTGGAGGAGCACACTGCAAAGATGTTCTGCATATCGCGCCTAAGTTCTGACTCAAAATTCTTACATCACCTAGCTTTGTTATGCACTAATTAGTGCTATTGGGGAGGATGCTACTAGGGAATTATTGTAAGGCTTTTGTTAATCACTTAAGAAAAAATGGCATACGAAGTCATCCGAATACACTAAATTTATTCTGGCCTATTCTTTACTGTCCTCTTGTGCAAACGAAGTCAGTTAGAAGTATGTTTTAAATCAAGGCAGAAATATATTTATTCTTACTAAGTATGTCTAGTAACGTATTTACCGTGGGAATAAGTTAATCATTTGATTTAATAAGAACATTTAGTTTTCTTTAATCAGACCAAGCTCTATACAATCTGTTAACTTTGGATAATACTTGAGACAGAGATAACTAATGATTTTTTGAGCTTTTAATGTTGATTTACTTAAGAAATTTCGTAAATTCTCCTTTTTGCGGCCTTTAGTTTGATAGGAGGATATAGTATCTGCTTAAGCACATTAATGTAGCAGAATAAATTCGTGACAAACAGTTTTGATTTGTTAGATGACAAAAATGGGAGAAGAATAGATGACCAGTAATTCGAAACGTTGGCCTTCTAAAACTAATTTTTTGTTTGAGGCCTTTCTTTGAGACAAAAATATTTTAGTCTGTTATATTCAATTTAACTACATTGATCTAAATTATGTTTTCACCTATATCTTTATTTGGCGTTTTAGCTACAATTAATTTGTGTGAAAAAAGTTCTTTTTAATCTACAGTAAGAATTATGTGGTGACAAACGTAGGAGGGAATTTTCTAAACCGTGTCATCTACTATTAGTATATCGATTGGCAGGTTGGCAGCAAAATCACCTTTGAGGCCTGAGATAAATTCGCCAGCGATTATGATAAACTTCATTCTTGATGCAGCATCTATATGATGCATAAGTTTCCTCAAATTGTTGAATGAATTTTTCACGATGGTGATCTTTATTCCAGCTGTGTTGTTCTCTCTTCGTAAACTGTGAGTTCTCTGAATCTCCTATTAAGGTACAAGTGATGATAAATAACTAAGTCGGTGTGGTTTTGACATGCAGTTAAACGCTTTTATTGAATGTAGAGCAATAGGTAATTGGAAGATAGCCCGGTAAACGACTATCCGCACTGAATATTTTGAAAACCAACGTATCAGTCGTGACGTATAATATTTGAGCAAAAGAAACTGACTTCCGCAATTGAATTGCTCAAAACGTTCCAAACCTTTCTCTCAAATTATTAACACATATTAGTGATAAATGCACTAATTATAACTTAGCGATTTCTATTAAAACAATTTCGCAAAACAAAATAATTTCGCAGTTCGACAGACGTTATGGACCTCAGTGTAGAAACATATTTGCCACGGTCCCAAAACTTGCCATTTTAATGACATTTTTATGTTAGTAACGGTTATTTATAATTTCACAGACCTATTCTACATGAGTGAAAGAGAAAAATAATGGTTTACGTTTACTGTAGTCGCAAAAAACAGCAGCAGAGATTGAACGGTTTTGTGGTGATGTTGACCGAAACAAAGAGAGCAATTGATAAGCAGAATCCAGCAACATTTGCCACAGAAATTGATTAACAAAGGCTTGCCACCGTCAGGAAAATCAGCTATTTCCGATCATATATTGGCAACGGGGCACCCTGTCAATTCGACCAATTTCACAATTTTACATAAAGCAAAATCCGAAAAATTATTATTTATCTACGAAGCACTTTACATAAAACAGCAAGCACCTGACCTTAACATTCAAAAGTTTCATCAACATGATATCCTTATCGACTGGCCAAGAATAACAAAATTCATTAACAATCTACTAGTATCCAGCCAAGAACCATTAGGCCCTCTACTAGAATCAACAAACTTACAATCGGATTGGCAACAATGTGAAGTGGAAATAACAGAGGCGGATACGATGACAGAAGTCTCCAAACAATGTGAGCGTTGAACATTGCAATCAACATTAGCGTTGTTACCAAGCGAAAATAGCAATCTTGCGCAGCGGGGTGAAACGATCAACTATACTGGGAAAAATAGCACTTGTACATGTAACAGTGAACAATGTGCACAAATGGCTAACTCTCAAGATACCAAAACAATAATGACAAGATCTCAGACATCACTTCGCAATACTGCGAGAATGACCTTTACATACAAACACGCATACACAACACAAACACAAACGCATACACACTCACCAACTAGTCAAAACAAGAAACAACAGTAATAACGAGTCAGACTTGTTACCAATAGCATAATCAATTGAAAACCCAAAATGTATAAATATGTATCAATATATATATATATATTCTTTTGAAATGCGAGCTTTAATAAAATTCATTGTACTCTTCCTTTGTGCAAAAACAAAAAGAAATTTTATCAGATATAAGAAAATTGTCCATCTCATGGTCTTCTCAAATATCTACTCATGAACATATCTTTATATATAAATTGGAAAGCAAAACATATTTCTATCTTGTTTTGCTTTCCAATTTATATATAAAGATATGTTCATAAGTAGATATTTGAGAAGACCATGAAAAAGAAAATTTTCTTATATCTGATAAAATTTCTTTTTGTTACACAATGAATATATATATGAATATATATATATATATATATATATATATATATATATAAATTACTTTACAATGCTGTAGGAATATAATTTGGAGTGAAAAACTGGATTATTATTGCTCTAAATT
This sequence comes from Eudiplozoon nipponicum, assembly GCA_029291075.1. Classification (NCBI taxonomy): domain Eukaryota; kingdom Metazoa; phylum Platyhelminthes; class Monogenea; order Mazocraeidea; family Diplozoidae; genus Eudiplozoon; species Eudiplozoon nipponicum. Next base: position 43,509 of record JAQBSW010001002.1, on the reverse strand, counting down.
GAACAAACTCGAATTCCCAGAATCCCAGAAATTTCAAAATTTATGAAACGATGCCAAAAGTTTAACTACCCCTCATCAAGGTAATGTGTCATTCCGCACTAAACAATTGCAACTGCCTGTGATCTATTATGTTTTGACAATGCTCTAACTACAGAACGAAGAAGTTTTTATATACCAAATACTTCCTTCTTATAAAGACTTGGCTGAAAATTTCAGGCGATCCGATTTGAAATAAATATGTTACGAATTCCAAAACTGCCGATGAACTAAATTTCACATGATAGCGTTTTATAATATATTTAGATGATACATCGTTATTTGAATGAAAAAAATGGTGAAATATTTTTAAGCGCAGAAGAAGCAGCTTCTGGTGTATCTTGAAAAGCATCATAGTTTAATTTCATTTGTTCAGCATTACATATTTTTTTCAAAATTAAAATGTATTAATCATGATGTTTTCTAGAAGACACGAAAAATCTCAAAATAAACTATTATAAAAAACCCAATAATAATCAAAGTTGTTTACAAAATGCAACATTAAGAAATTATGACGTATTTTTTATGCATTGAAGAAGCAACTTCTGGTGTATTATGAAAAGCATCACAGTTGCAATTAATTTGTTTAACATTATGTAGAAATTTCACAATTACAACGTTGTAATCATGATTTTTTGTAGAAGACAATTAAAATCTCATAGTAAACTGTTATTGAAAACCGCATAATAAACAAAATTTCTAATAAAATTAATTATTATTTTCTGCAATTTTACCATTAAATCAGAAGTTTACTACAACTAACAATACAGTGTTGTGTTAGAGAAGGAACCGGCACGAGGCCAATTACTTATGTGACACTTGGTCATGCATCGTCAATATTTCCAATATTATTCGAACAATTAGAGAGTTGGATAAGAGCATAGTAACTGCCTGTAAGCACACAACTATTGATACTTTTGCTGGGCTCACATAATCAATATATTCTTCAACTATGCCCATAGAGAAATTCACTAACAGCGAATAAATTCCACTAATCTGAATACACATACACATGTACTTATCAATAGTTAATAAACTGAATTAATATTTTCATCAATGATGAATTTTGAAAGTTCTTGAACTTATTTTACACCCATCTTCAAAAATTTACGCTACAAAATTAAATAAATAAACATATATATATATATATATATATATATATATATATATATATATATATATATATATATTATTTTTAATTGGAAGAAATTACATGGTCGATAATGGCCATTTATTTCGGAAGTACTGAACATCATTTTACAATCTTTCATTTATATACATCCTGTGTTTTCATTTGATTATGTGGATGGCAACAAATCTGACTCGGTTTTGGCTCTATTCCTTGTTTGGGCTTATTATTAAGCGCATATGCGTATGTGTCTATGCGTAAATGTGTCTGTTTGCTTGTAGGAGATTTTCTCGTTGTATTGTAAAGTGATGTCTGAGATCTCGTCATTCTTTTATTGATGGTTTGAGAGTTAACCATTTTTGAGCGATTTCATTTTTGTGTATTTGTGAAAGTTATTGTGAAATTCGATGTATCATGAAGCTAAGAATTTTACAGAAACGGGCATTTTTTACTAGCTCATTACTGTACTTAAACTACTGCTTCTTTGTTCAATGTTATATAAACGAAACGAATAAATTTATTATAAATATATAAATTATGCATCAACAAATTAAAATCGAAAGAATAAAATTAAATAGCAATTGTAGTAGGTAGCTAAAATTGAAGATCATAAGCATAGGTACACATTCACATTGCATTATATAAGTCAATGCAAATATTGAAACTGAAAATAACTTAGCATACAAATCCTATTCGGCAGGCGTTTCTTCACTTTGTTTCTGAGACTGAATCACTTATTCCACTTGTTCAAGATGATCATGGACACCGGATATCTTTTTCTTTTACTCCTAATGCCTCTTTCTGCTTATTTTATCTCTCGCCAGTTGTCTATTTCTTGTATGGGCCTTAGGACAGCCGAATGTGCTGTGGTACACCAAAAAATATTGTTATATCAGTTTCTAAATAATTCATGCAAAATTTATTGTTTATGTTGTTGCGGAGAGAGGGCTGGCTATTTACATCTTGCCTCATGCGCATATTTTGTTCTGTCTTGGCAAACACGTGCATCTCTGCGCTGTTTAGAGTGCGAACTATGCTAAAATATGTTCAGATATTGTGGAAAATAAATCCCGTTTGCCAACTCTATTTGTTCTACTATGTTCTCACATTCGCTTATTTATTAAATGGCAAATCCAAAGTATATAATGTTCTAAGCTTCTATATTTTATAGATATTTATTAAATGTTGGAACATTCGGTTACTGAGAGTTAATAGTTTGAAATTACATTTATTAGGCATGTTTTAATAAAATCATACTTCGAATGTGTATGAGGCATTCGAGCCGTATTTTTCCTTTTTGAATTCTTCGGGTGGCGATTTAGGAATACGCATCTGCTACAATACTTATATTATCAAACTTGGTCCCTTGTTTTATATGGTTACATGTCATTCTTGACAGATGTTTATACAAAGTGTTACTTCACAAAATCTGTCAGTTTGTCATTCCATTTATTGATTAAAATTACTATATTTATTCATTTAATTTCACTTTAACTGATTTGCTTCATTCTGTTGGATAAAATGCGTTAACGATTTTCCTAATTTGGAGATTAACATTGTGCTGTGATAATGATTAAATTTTGAATTTAATTTTTGGTTCCGAAATATTTCTCAGTTTCAAATATCACCTTTTTTTCAATATCAATAAGACACTGGAAGGCAAATGAATTTTTTATGGATATACATGCTATTAAAATTAAAGACATTTTATTCACTTCTTCACATTAATTATTGGCGAAGGCGGTCTCATCAGTATACCTCACTTATGTTGTGAAGTATTTCTAATTAACGGATGCAATTAGAATCTCGCTAGTTAAAGCAATTATAAATCGTCTAGTGGACTCTATAACGGATCGCATTTCGCAATCACTTAGACCTGCGCTACATACTGTTTAAAAAAATTTATTCTACATTCTTAGCGCGCATCTTGAGCAGAATGAGTGTAGGACAAATATTATGCAAAAATTAACGTTTACACAACAGCTGAAAAGATAATTTTTAAGATCACATGATAAATCAAACGTAATTTCATATGTTCTTCAAAACAAAAGCGAAAAGGAAGTACGTAATGTGGAAGCTGTTGAATGCAAAATCATTCACAATCATCTAATTAAACAAAATAAAATTGTACTTTTACTATAATCAAGGTTGCGAATTCGTTATAAACACCTGACCCAATAAGTACATACATTTTGTCAGTATAAACTAAGAATTGTATGGTATAGAAAAGGCAATTAATCCAGTACACCCGTTTCATCATTATTGGGAACTCATCAAGTACAGGCCAGAATCTGACGCCGTCAGGGCTCGAATCTGGGCACGTCTGCTTCAGAATCTGGTGCTCTAACCACTGAGACACACTGCCGCACACCACACACATTTTTTCATTCATATAATAACTAATTTAGCTCGGTTATTTACTTTCGCCTTCAAGTGAAGCTTGAAAGGCATCTATTTGGCCCCATAGTTCCAACTAACCATCCCCAATTTGTCATTACTGAACAGACACCACACTAGATAAGAGAGTGTCATTGAAATGTACATTTATTTAATTAAACAAACATTGGTCGCGCGGGTGGTGATAACATTTTTTTCTAGTTAATGTTGCGAACTTAATGTAAATTCGTACTTGATTGGAGTTTAAACTAGTGAATTGTACGTTAGTGTGTGCGCTGTTCTGTGCCTCAGCATGTTCATTTCCCGTTTCCTTATTTTGTTGTTCAATGTGTGTGTTTAACTTAACTTTATCCTACTTGCTTTCCACATATTGACTATATAAAAGGCGAGCTAGTACAGTCGAGTTCGGTCAACAGGAATTCTTGGATCCCGATTTTGAACATCGAAATATATATTATATTTAACGTTGTGGCAATGTATTATTTTCTATGAATATTGAGAAGCTGCGAACAAATTATTATTCGACATTTAAACTGGTATTGGCTGCAGGAAAATTATTCACTCGCCTGTGAGTTTGCGCAGTTGTGAGTTGATCAGTGGCATACTTGATCATTGTGGAGGTAATTCGCTCACTCTAGCCGCATTTTCGACTTGCGGTAAGCCATACGTTGATATCGCGTGTGTGCCATGTGATTTAGCATGGTTACGATGCTATGTGATTTGGTCAGATTCTAAGGCTAATCTACCGTGTTTTGTTTGCTGAATTACCTCACTTACGTCTTTAATAGCGCGCCACATTGAGTCCTCAGTAGTTCCTAATCTAGATTTATCGATTTGGCACCGTTCTAATTTTCATTCATTATGAAGAATGGTTCTCATTGTATAAATATAATAATTTTCATTAGCCAGAACAGAACATGAACCTTTATCTGGATATATATATATATATATATATATATATATATATATATATCAATTTCAATATTCTTTCTTATATCTTTAATAACATCTAAGTTCCATTGTTTTCATGACATAATTTGTCTGTCTTACTTTAAAATGCTCAAGAGCCACACATATTTCTGCATTGTATAGATGGTGAAAGACACGTTTCACGGTTTTCTTGATGTAAAATAATTATATGGACCTCTAGCTGAAATTCTGTTTCTATTTTTGTCATCTGGTTCTTATCCTTTAGTAATCTGCAAACGTTAGATCCACGAAATAACACACCATTTTAATTATTACAAATAAACTATCAATGATTACGCGGGTGGTGGAAACAATTTTTTAAATCAAGTTTGCAAGCTTTAAGTAAACGCCAATCCTTTTGTATTCATGCAGTGCACTAACAGTTTTTCCTTCATTTGCACAGATCGAAACAACGTCTATCTATTGCTTGGACCTCCGAAAAGTGAAGCAGGCTCATAAAACTACCCTTTGTTAATATGGAAAAGTTAAATACTTTTGTTGCTAAGAGCTAATACACATGCAAGTATTTATTAGGTTTTGCGAACCTAGTAACAAATTAGTTCAGTTTTGACCAGAAGAGTAAACCAGAGACAGCATGAACGGAAAGTATAATCTCATGCACATTCGTTTCGTGCTTACTGGCGACTCATCAGTAGGAGCCGGTATTACGCCCTTTAGCCACTATATATTTGGTAGAAGAATGTGGAATAATAGGACGGTACAATCTCCTAGACGAATTTGTAAACCTGTAATAGTGAAGCTAACATCATCTAAAGTCAACGAAAATACGACTTCAATGCTAACTACAAACTGTATTTAACTGTAATATATTGAATTGAATGATATCATGCTTACCGCGAAATGTGATAACTGATATCGATGAAGGCCAGAGTGTATGGTTTAACTGGAGTAACAGGTGTTCGGAAATTGTTGTAATTCTCAAATTGGGTGAACTTTAGCATAAATTTATATCCATCAGGTTGGTATCATGTACCGACTCGGAAACCATAGTGTTAGTACCATGTACCTCTTCGGTGCAATAAAGTTGGTATCGGTTACTAACACAATAGCCATAGTGTTAGTATCCTTTACAGACTCTGTATATATATTATATAGTGTGAGTTAGCGTTGAAGTCGCATTGTCCTAGACTTTATATGATGTTAGCTTCACTATTGAAGGTTTAAACATTCGTGAAGGAGATTGTATCGTCCTATTATCCCACATTCTTCACCCAAATATATAGTGGTTAAAGGGCGTAATACCGGCTCCTACTGATGAGTCACCAGTAAGCACGAAAGGAATGTGCATGAGATTATACTTTCCGTTCATGCTGTCTTTGGTTTACCCTTCTGGTCACAACTGAACTAATTTGTAGCTAGGTTCGCAAGAACTTATACATACTTGAATATTGAAAAGTGTTGTTTAGGCATGCCGCATCTATCATAGACCAATTCAGTTTAATGATAGACGTACGTACAACACTTATTTTATTTTTTATTGACCAATTTATATTTATTGAAAAGATTTTATTTTATTTTCTGTTCATTATGTATAGATACCTTTAGAATCGTTTTATTTTCTCTTTACTTAACAACTCTTATTTGCTTCATATTTCGTTTGATTACTAGTTTTAAATGAGGCATTTTGTTTATATTACTCAATATTTTCATTAAATTAATTTTTATATTCGGAGTGTGAGATTAATTACTTTTTACCCTATCTGGCTTTGTTTTACTATGCTTTCCTTTTTGGAATTACTTAGGCAATAAATCTTATTTCAACATAACTCTATTTATATATTTTCAGTTATGAATATTCTTGTATTTTGCTTATTAGTCTTAATTGTCAATTCTGATCACTAATTTATAAAACACATTTTTGCATGGAATGCTGTCTACTGGTTTGTGAGTTAATATTACTATTTTGTTGGTAGCCGATTTGTCAAAATAATATCAAAAATAATATTCACATGATCTGCTAAATTATTCCTGACTATTTAAAGGTGTATTTTTGAAATAGCCGATACAGTATTCAATGTTCACCATGCATGTATAGAGCGATATTTTGTTTACAGTGTAACAATGGAGCAACTCTGTTATACCTTGATATACATAATTCTGAACACAAATAAGTGAACAAGCGAATTTTCATTTAAACACTGTGTTATGTTGTGTTGGTGATATTGGAGTTCTGCTAAAATAGAGAGTGCCGATCGAGATGATGCCAGCTGGAATGACTAAACGAACGTTGGTTGCACGGGCGGTGATAAAATTTATTATAATCAAGGTTGCGAAATTGATATAATTATTTTTTAATTGTATTGTCTATGTATATGTGTGTGACAAAAGCTACAAACAGCTAATTTTCGTGACTGCATAGAATTTGTGCAGCCGACATTTCCAGTCACGCACAATGTATGCAAGACTACTACAGGTGAGTGCCGCATTTCAGTTTGCCGTCATACTTTGATGATGAGCATGGAGGGTCGAAACGTTTCAATGCTTACGACTGGCGGTAGTTTTGCTATGTTGTTCCATGACTGGTTAACTGCAATGGGAATGGTGTTTACTTGAAGCTCGCAAACTTCATTTGAAGAATTGGAAAAGTTGACCGAAATTTCATCTAAATGGTAAACAGAAAAATAACTATTTGGATTAATGGGAGAAAACTTTGTCGACGCAAAAGAAATATTTACAGCATAAATGAACCATCATCGCATGGTACAAAATTCTTTGAAATACGACTTATTGCATTCACTCCCGATTCGATGTGTTATATTAATTTTTTGCTGTCTCCATGACTAATAAAGCAATTCGCTTGAAATTTAAGATGATTTTGACAGGCTTTGTGAAGGTAATATCTTACAAGAGATTGTGAACCCATTTGGCTATGTGCAGTAATTTTTCTTTCGTGCATGCAGAAGTTAAACTATAGAATCTTACTTCCATTAAATGCTCAGTGCATGCATTTTAGCGTTGTGCCATCCTTAATATAACCAGAGTTTCAAGGGGTTAACTATAGAATTAATGCATCAATAATTTTTTTATAACTCATTGCGCATTAGTTGAAATATTTCTTCAGAAAAACAAGACATTGGAGAAATATTCCACGTAAATTTTAGAAATAATATCTAGGTAAATTTATGGAGTCTGTACAAATATTGATTGTCACTAGTAATAGACAAATGAATTACTCAAAAATCAAATATCAATACATGCCTTAGCCCTTGAAGGGACCATTCATTAAATACACTGGCGTGACGCCATGCGTTTAGAAATATTTTTGATGATGCAATTGATGTAAGCCAGAATCTGAGAAGTACGGGTTGAGCCAATAATGTTCTGCCTGAGATTTTGCATTGTCTAGTTCCTATCAGGCCACATTTTTTGCTGAAAATAGTGTCTACTAACAGTCTCGAATTGGAGAATTTCAATTTTATCTGTTAGATTTATTCGCAATGGGAGAGTTTATTAAAGCAGAATCAATATTCTCAAATCTTGAGTACTCGGAGCATAATCAAATATGAATTTCTGTGACCAGCGTTAGCTTTAAAGAACGAAGCATTCTCTGCATTAAATATAGCTATTGATTTGGTATGTCCTATATCGAAATGTTCGTCAAGAGAAGTGATACGGCCATATCACTCGCATATAAAAAGTGTCTGATATGGAAAATATCATCTTCATATACGCCAGACGGCGCATGCAGTATTCTTGTGTCAAGCAATCATTATTATTTCGTCTAAATTATTATTTAAAATTGCATAACCTTTTTATTAGAGTGTTACCTCTCTTTTTCGTTTCTAAAACTGAACGTTATAAAAATGCCGACCAGAAGGACAATAATTTAAACTCACGTAGATAGCCGTTTATGATCTGTCAAATGATTTAGAATTAAATGATTGAAAATAACTAGAACGGGACTGGAGTTTGCTCGATCACTACTTTTAATTTTAAACGATGCCAAATACCCACATTGTTGATCTTAGAAGAAAGTTATGGTCCTGTTGAAATTCTGAGTGTCAACACATGGGAGTGTAAAGAAGATGTAGTGAGAAGGTGATTCCAGATATGCAATGCTAACAATGAAGCATTTTGGATCATTCTTAATGAGAACAAATTTAAATAGTTGAATTGGGTGAATATATGCTCGATGTGTGGACCATGGCAAGTATGAGGAATAAGCTGAGCAATACTAAATTCCGGGAAAAATGTTGCATGTAAGTTAATAACGGGCGCCCAGTGAAATTCCGTATTAGGTGTTGCGCATCTAGTAACAAATTAGCTCAAATATGACCAGAAGGATAAACCCAAGACAGCATGAACGGAAAGTATAATCTCGTGCACATTCGTTTCATGCTTACTGGCGACTCACCAGTAGGAGCCAGTATTACGCCCTTTACTTACTTTATATTTGGGTGAGTAATGTAGGAAAATAGGACTGTACCATCCTAGTGAAATTGACCTGTAAAATTGTTGATGCATAGTTGACCGCTCACTACAATACAGAAAGTTATTTGGTATTAGAGAATTATATACCGGAAAGCCGATTCAAGTTAATAATGTGTGTTAAATTAGGTGAATGCATGGATTCATACAAATACTCCATGGTTAATAGCTATACTAAAATAGAGGCCAATGCTGTGCTGTGAAACAAATTTTTAGTAAAATTCTACTTGCTTATGATGTTGCCTTAATGAATTACAGCTTCTGCAGTTAGTTTTCACTACGAGACACATGTGGGCAAATCTTACGAATCATATGAAGCTCTGCAGGCTAATCATGTGAGTTCCATGTCATGAAAGTGAAAAAACCATTGGAAAAATAGCATACAAAATTAAAATGAATCTAAAACAGGTATGAAAATATAAATTTCGTTTAACTAAATGTTAAATACAGTAAATACCCATTTTTTTAAACTGATATTTTGTGCAAAATTTAAATGGGATTTATTTCTATATGATCATTCAATTTTGCGAACACTGTCAGTCCCTCGATTCCAACCATGGGAGATGTAGATCAACTTAAGATAGAGTAGAATATTAACTGTTGAAATATAACATAACATGGACAGGATACTTAGGTTAGAGCAAAGCTACAATAGCATTGATACGGACTTATTCATTCTTGCGAATTCTGAGCAGATGGTGTAGAAGGTCAGAATGAGTTACGTGTTGCAGCCGTTTCGCTTTTGTCTTAGTGAAATTACGTCAAGCACAAGGTGCTTCATATAAGTTATTTTTCTGTTAAAATGATATTATTGGAGGCCGGCAAAGCTGATCTAAATAGATGCAACCTAGGTTTTATCTGTAGGAAATTCTAACCAGAAGCATAAGTTGGCACATAAAAAATAGTGTGTAGTGTGCTGCAGATTGGCAAATTGGATAGAGTAACAGACTTCGACGCGAACATGTCTAGGTTCGAGTCCTATCTGCGTCAAATACTAGACAGTTCTTGAAGAGTTCCCAATAAGTACGAAACGGCGCTACTGAATGAACTACTCTTCTGCATTATACAATGCTTAGTTTTTATTGACAAGAAATATATATCCATAGCAACCTTTATATGTGCAAATGGAAAAAGAAATTTTGTCATATACAATAGGCATTGATGAGGCCATTGCACAGAAGCTCAAGCCAATTGGATCATCTACATAAAAAATGTATGGTTTACCAAAACACACAAAAAGGTTTGTCATATATGAGACTAATATTATAAATGGTCAATCCTGCGTTCCATGCTTTAGATAAATTGTTAGTTCGTATACTGGAACCATTGTGCAAACTACTGGGTAATTTTTGCTTTCCGATTCATTTGAGTTTGTCAACAGAATTCAAGGTATAAATGTAAATAGAAGATTATGGTATGTTTTGATGTTATGTTTTGGTTAACAAATGTTCCAATTGACGAAACCAATAACATTATAGTCCAAGGAGTAAATCAAGACATATTGCCATCTGCGGTTCCAGGTCACACTCTACGCAAGCTTATCTTATTATGCAAAAAATATAAACAGTTCCGCTTTAGTGGAAGAGTTTATAAACAGACTGATTTTGTGGCAATGGGGAGCTTCCTATCTCCAGTGTCGGCCGAGATTTTCCTAGGCTATCTGGAGAATACATCATTCAAGTGTGACATAATTAAATGTATTTAACACATACGGTACGTAGATGATATCTTTCTTGCCCTTAAAACCTTGCCACAATCACGAACATTGCTTCAAAGTTTCAATAAGACACATAAAAATATCAGTTTCAAGTCAAAGGACGAGAAATATGATTGTCTGCCTTTCTCAGATGTACTACTAAAGAAAGATACTAATGGTAAATTAAATAGAACAATTAACCAAAACCAACCTGGTCTGCACAATATTTGAATTTCAATAGTTTCGTGCCTTTTCAATATAAAATATCAACAGTTCGTGCCTGCTTTTCAAGAATTAACAGGTTGGTTAGTCCAGGTACAAAAGGCAACGTAAATTCTCAAGCAATAACTGATGTAATGTCTAATGAATATCACAGACAATCAATTGAGTCAATTACTATAAGAGTAATTTAAATTAAACAGATGTATTTCGGACCAGAATAGAAAGTAATTTATCTGAACATTCCGTTTAAGGTGGACCTAGTTTCCCGCATAGCACAAAAGAAAAATGAAGTGGCATTAAAATGCATATTTAATGCAGCTAAATTACGAATTTTTATTTAAGGCAACAAACTTGCATATACCAGAAATCAAAGAGAAACAGCCGTTAAAGTCGACATAAAATATTGTTTGTCAATATAAATGTGCAAGTTTTCAACCAATTTACATTGGCTGATCGACCAGACAGTTAATTACTCGATTGAGAGAACATTGCAAATTATACGCCTTATTTAAATCAAATGGTGAATAAAGTTCTGCAATTGCGCAACACCTTATTGAAACCTCACACTTTAGTTCTCCAGACGTAGCATTAAAGATACTTACTAAATTTAATAGCAGAATGTGTGGTCTACAACGTTAGCATGTAGTGAACTGTTAGCCAATTACGATACTTTATAGATAAACAGACTGCAGCCAGATTTATGCAAGCAGAAGAAGCATGTTCGTGCATTGAGCTTAAACTGTAGCTGATACATGCAATTGATGGGTTGATCCCATATTTCGCACTCTTTCCATGTTTACATTTATCTATTTTGTTTGGCCTTTCAATTTATATATAAAGAAATGTTCATTTTGAGATACTTGAGAAGAATATGAAAAAGAAACGGTTCTTGTATCTGATAAAATTTGTTTTTCTTTTTTCACCTGGAAAGGGTACTATGAATTTTATTAAGGCTCGCATTCGAAAATTATATATAACTATATATATATATATATTCTGGGTTTTCAATTGATTATGCTAGTGGTAACAAATCTGACTCTTTTTACTTCTATTACTTGTTTTGCCTGGTTGGTAAGAATATAAGTAAAAGCGAGTCAGATTTGCCCATATCAATGAAAACTAATATATAAATGAATGATTGTGGAGCGATGCTTAGTATTCACGATATATATATATATATATATATATATATATATATATATATGTAATGGGAATGGCGTTTATATCAGGCTCACAACTTTGTTTATTGTAATTGATATCACCACCCGCGAAACCAATGTTTGTTTAATTATATAAATGCTTCTTTCAATAACGCTTCCTAAGTTAGCGTGGTTTCTGTTCTATTAACAGATATAGTGCGGTTAGTTGGAAATTTAGGTCTTAATTGATGCCATATATAGGCGACACCTGCAGAAAATGTTAACTAAAAGACATCAGATAGAACATACCTTCGAATTGTGTGTATCGTGCGCGACTGTGTTTCGGTGGTTAGATTCACAGACTCAGAAACAGACGTGCTTCGGTTCCATCCCTGTCCACGGCAAAGTTAGGACAGCAATTATAGAGTTCCCATGAAGGACGAAATCGACCTACTTTATGAATTTGTTTTTCTACAGTATATAATGCTCAGTTTTTAATGACGAATGTATATATAACTATTTAATGAGATTGGCGCACTGATCAAACTTTAAACATGTTTTAAATAATTAGTATCACTAACCGCGCAACCAGTGAAAAATCAGGCAAAGTCCACGCGACGCAAGAGCTTTAATTTAATTTTAAATATATATTAACGACCACGAAAACGCATTGTGCGAATCATTAAGATAATTTTTCAACCCAGTTTCCCTTAATGTATCAAAATACTAAGACAGCTTTAATTTTTTAGATATTAGATCTCCGATATCATTAGAATGAGGTTGATCGGTGTTGATTTTGTGTAAAGTATCAAAATGAATCTTTAGTGTGGTCTAAATTTTCGGAGGTAGAACATGGCATTCTACCATTTGAAGTCTTGTTTTTGACGACATAATGGCGGCCGGTACATAGACTAATCTACTGTTGAATCATTTCTCGAAATATCACAAAATTATAATGCTGCCGGCCAAAGATCAAGTTTGCTAATCAGTGTAAGAAGCAAACTAACATGTCTAGAAATTACCTGTTTGGCGATGATTTTTTTTAAATGTTCCGACTTTGAATGAATGTGCTAGGTAATTTTATTCTTCAGGCAAGTTTATTTCATGACCAAATGCACAGTGTGTCCAGAGATGTAGTGTCAACTTCTGCTCAAACACAAACAGAAAATCTGTAAATCTTGTTTTCAAATGATTATATCACATCTTGGTGCTAAATTTAGTTTATCTTCCCAGTCCCTGAGGATCTAGTTTGTTACTTCCATTAAATTTGTTGTTCTTTGTTGCGCAAAAAAGCTGAATTCATCTGGATGGCTGTTTCCTGCTTTATTAAGATTGACACCAAATATTATTTTATGTCAATTTAGTAAAATATAAATCAAGAGTTTCCCGAAATGTCGAGTTCTTGGTCAAGAGGCAAGTATAATGTTTGCAAAATCGCTGAACTTCGAAAAAGTTACTGTTTCTTAATGAGCTTAATGCCTGACATCTACGTGAGCTCGTAAATAGAAATATAAAAATGCGGGGAATTTTTCGTAATAATTTATGTGAGGATAAAATTTCGCTTTTAGACAATTTATCAATTGCACTCCAAAGATTCAATTAAAAATTAACTCTAGGTATCTCCATTAATACTGCAGTTTTAACATAAAAAGGCTTACTTTTAAAGATCAGACTTAATGATTTATATGTCTGTTACCAAGGTGGCATAAATTTTGAATTTTTAATTCTTCGAACAAAAATTTTTTTGCGGCATTTGCTTAATTAAAACAAGAAAATCTTCATTTCTTAAAATATTTAATCCAAAGTAAGAACGAATTTTTTTCAACAAATAAATTATCTTTACTTTTAGATTATCTTAAAATTGTCATTTATAAATTGTGAAATTACTCTGACAACCTGCTGTCAAATTTAGGCTAAGTGTGATATAGAACGAAAAACTCGTTGCAAAATAGACAACCATTAAAAACTGGGAACTATATATGCATACATATATTTATATATAATTCGTATACTGAAACAGTATTATATATATATATATATATATATATATATATATATATATATATATATGAGTGTATGTAAACATTTATCATCGATACAAGGAAAATTTAGAATACGATAGAAAATGCCGTTTTCTATTGGCTATCTATGAGTAATGCCAATGAATGTTGCAGCCAGTTTTCAAACTCTCAAGCGTTTAGTTCGAAGTCATTATACGCATACCGTACACTGTAGTAGTCGCCCATTGTATGCAATCCTACACTTAATCCTGACATTTGATCTGGTCAGTCTTTACTTTATGCGAACTGCCGTGGGTAATTTTTCAACTTGTCAGCCCTATTCTGCAATTTTAAGACAGACATCATTCTAGCTGGTGAGGGCTATAATGAATGAATGAACGACGGCTAATTTAGATTAGAAAAATTTCCATTATTATGTAGGCTATGCACAAGATTTCTAATTCAAAAAAATTACTGGACAGCTTTTGACTTTATTAGGCGCTCCTCGGTTGTAAATCGATTTTCGAATTCACCAGGTAAAAAATAATATATATTATCACTTTAAAAACATGGCTATGTATAAATTATTTACAGCGGAAAACAAAAGAAAAAGAAGAGTAATTTACAAACAAATATCAACTTATATTAATTATAATGTAATAAAATGAAAAATTAAACTACAGCGTGGGAAATCAAAATTTGCGTGATAATAAATAATCCACTATACATGCAAATATGTATGCTGCATTAGTCGTGATTTACGCGGATTATGACGATAAGCCGAACTCGGAATAAAGGCAGCGCAACAGCAGAAAATCTACACTTATTGACAATTTTTGTAATTGGGATCTTTATGGTATGATCTTGTCCATAATACTTCAATCTACTGGGAATAGTAACTGAGGCTACAAACAGAAAAACACGCTTTAGATATGTGCTTCGGTTAGTATGTTCCAACTTAAATCCCAGAAGTTTAGCTAGTGTGTTTCTATCGACGTTAGATGATTGTTAATTTTTCATGCGATATGCGAGCTGTAAGAGTACCTGTGTAATAGGTAATAGATACCAAGTAACGAATTACTTCAAATAGGGCAAGAAGAATATACCAAAATGAACATGAATGATAGGTATAGTTTCATGTTTCGTGCATATTGGAGACTCATCAGAAGAAACTAGTATTACGCCTTATTCCCACGATATATTTTGTCAAGAATTGTGGAAATGTTGGACGGTACAATCTCTTGAACGAATGTGTATTCAAGCAGAAATGGAATTAACTTCATATAATGGCTTCAACAAAGCAGTTTAAAAGCCAACTCATTATGTAAGATTTATACCGAGTCTGCAGAGGGTGTGCACAAAATGGTTGTCAAAGTACCTAGTTTGTACGTGATACCAAAAAAAGAGTTTCAAAATATCGAGCTTGTGCCACGTGCCAACTAATGCAGAATTGCATTTAAAGCAGTTCCCCGCAACAAACAATATGTAACTATTAATTATTTGTTTAAATGATGTAACGATTGCCACGAAATTAAATAGCTGATGTAAATAAAAGTCAAAGAGTGCATAGATTTGTTGGTATAACAGATGTTCCGCAGTAATTGAAATTCTTAGATTTGGAGAAAATAAGCAGATCTTTAAGTCCATAGTATTGGCCCCATGTACAATCTCAGTATCTTTACAAAAAAATTGGTGGTACACTTTACAGGGTCGGTATATATTATACATAGTGAGTTGGCTTTGATGTCGCGTTTTCGTAAACTTTATATGAACTTAGCTCTACCACTGCAGGTTTACACATAGGTAAAAGGTGGTTGACCATTTTCCCATTTCTCACCGAAATGTATAGTGAGTGTAGAGCGTAATACCATCTAGTGATGAATCGTTATCAACGTCCGTGTATATATATATATATATATATATATATATATATATATATATATCACCGTAGCCTTCCCTTAAAAACCCTTTTTTAGTTTCATATCTAGTTACATCACAATATCTGTAGTACTGATTTGACCAGCCCTATTATTATGCATGATAATTTGTCGAGCGTTTATATTTATCCTTGGTTTAATTAACATTGCTATTTTTATAATTAGAGATTAGTTGATACAATTTATAATGTATGTTATAATTAAACGAACATTGGTTGCGCGGGTGGTGATAACAATTATTATAATCAAGGTTGCGGTCTTGATATAAACACCTGACCCATTAATTACTTACATATGTCAGTATAAACTAAGAATTAGTGGTTAGAGCACCAGATTCCGAAGCAAACGTGCCCAGGTTCGTATCCTGTCCGCGGCAAATTCTGGCCAGTACTTGATGAGTTCCCAATAAGGACGAAACCGGTCTACTGGATGAATTGCCTTTTCTACACTATACAATTCTTAGTTTATACTGACATATGTAAGTAATTAATGGGTCAGGTGTTTATATCAAGACCGCAACCTTGATTATAATAATTATAATGTATGTTGTTGATAACGAATCGGCGACTCAATACGTGTTTTTAGATGAATCGCCATGCTTATGTGACAAGTACTTGACATGGATATTAATTATTTTAAAAGGTTATTATTATGCATTAAATACCTGACATATTTATTAGCTATTTTAATAGGATTTATTACATGACAAAATATTGTTTATACGCAATTGCTTATACAACAGCCGTGATTGAAATATAACCCAACAAAACTAGTCATTCTATAAGATAGAAGGATAGGCACAGAGCGGGGCCTAAACTAGGATGACTGTTCTACAATAGGGTAGGGCAGTCACAAAATGACTCCACAGGTTGTGCAAATACCTTATAAACGTGAGAGGGAGTGATTAAAAATGACAAGAAAATATATTCTCGAACGCGGAACCCTCTTTGCAAAAGATAGTGACTCCTTCTCCGTTAGAATTTATCAAACTGGATTAATTCTTTTCGATCATTGGATTTATACAACCAATCTGCTTCATATGACGTTTTTTAATTATTTCGGAATGCACTTGGTTGAATACGGCATTACTTGTCAATTTAGTCGCTTCAGTGCACATAAAGTCAACACGAATCTCAATATTGTTAATCGTTTTGGATTACATTACGTTGCCGAGCACATAATTTATGTGATCAATGCATGACTGCCCTACGGAGAAGCGCAGAAATAACATACACGTCTCTTTGGTTTATACAAATGCTTTCAGAGATCCTAGCATCAGATATGCAAATGAAAAAAACGAAATCTACAAGGATTTTACATCAAATTCTTGAAATCTCTTCCGGATCGGTGATGACTTTTGTCAAAATTATAAGATTTCATTTGAACGCTTAACAATCTGCATTGAAATACATCAACAATTTTGCCAATTGAGAAGCCTTACTATTCATTAGCGGTATGCAAATTTGTTGTAAGTGTCACAAGTTTGTTTTCAGAGATAACATGTCGACCTTTTCGTGTAGTGGAAATTTTGCTCATGCGTCTGCCTCTGCCTACAACGATCGCGAAATAAAGGCTGCGTTGTGCGACTTGGTCATCATTCGACAGTTATACGCTGTTTGTTGCAGAGAAATAATATATATATATATATATATATATATATATATATATATATATATATGCAATTATAAATTATATATGTTACGCACCTAGTAACATATTTGTTCAAATATGACCAGTTGATTCGTTGTTACGGGCTACTCACCAGTGGTAGCCTTTATTACGCCCTATACCCACTAAATATTTGGATAAGGAATGTGGGAAAATTTTACGTTACAATATCCTATATCAATGTGTAAACCTGCTAACTTCGTACCACGAACCGACTCGCCAACCATAGTGCTGGTATCAGGCACTGACACTAGGCCATGGTTTTGGAACATTTTATAGGCTCAGTAGATATTTATAGTTTTGAGTTGGCTTTGAAGCTGCATTGCCAAAGACTCTATATGAAGTTAACTTCATTACTGCGGGTATACACATTCGTATTGGAGATTGTACCGTCAATTTTCCGTCATTCTTCAAACAAATATATAGCGGATTTGGGATGCAATGTTGGCCCCTACTGGTGAGTCACCAATAATCCTGGTGCACACCGGCTCATCCTTTCAATCAGTTGCAATATTGGCAAGCGAATTACTCTGTAGTTCACACATCTTGTACGAAACATTCTCTAAGCTTGGCCATATCTAAACTCAAGTTTTTTTTGTTATATTTTAATTTGATCATAGTTTTTCTTCACGCGTTACTTTAAAAACTGTCTTATTGGGACATACTCTTTAAAATTTGACCTGTTTTAAATTTAGGCTGGAAGAACTGTAGCCTTGATTTTCTGTAAGTCTATTGGTTTAGTGTTTTATTCAGCATTACATTATTGTAACCGTAATAGTGATCTGGCCGGTTTTGGTGTTGTGATTGTTGACCAATCGAGCAGTTAATATTGCCAAAAACTCAATTTAATATTAGCACTTTTAAAATTACAAATTAATTAAAACAATTAATAAGGTTTGTTATAGACGAAAAAGGACGTTCCGAAACGTGTTGTCTCGGAACAAGTTACCATGTTCTGGGGCAATTTAAGAAAACAAATATATTTAACACGACCAGTTTGGGGACGTTTTAATTCCTGTGTGCACAGATTAGTACTTTTAGTTTAACTGTTATGTTCATTGATGTTCGTAATGTTAAATTAAGAATAATCATTATTTCTGTAAATTAGATCATTTGACTAGAACAGTCATTTTTTGTTTCAATTGTTTACTTTTAGAATCGGTAACTAATTTGACCGGGTGCAGGCTGGTTGAAGTTGGGCATGTGTAACCAGTGATTAACAATCACAGTTTGGAATCTGTTTTTGTTTTCAGAACTATTCTCAAAGACGATAATCCGTGCATAATCAAACTTTTTTTTAAATGTATAATTTATCATGAAATACATCCTTATTTTTATTTTGCTTAAACGAAAATCTGTAGGTTTCGCCAAAAGGCGCCCCATAGATACAAGACATAATTAGTTTTCGATATTGCGTTATGTACGCTAGTCATAATTCATTGTACCTTTTTAAAGCCCATTACCTAGAATCCATTGTCTGTGCATGTATTTTAGAAAATCACTCTCATGCTTCTGTGCTCATTGTTAATTTTTTATGCTCATCAGCTGTTATAATATTATTACATTCATTTATACTTATTTTGTCGCTATTTATAATGCTGTATGGTTGATATTACCGTGATCATAATTGAATTCACATTATAGACAATACGCATTATTTATAGAAATCAACATTTTCTTCGCAAAATCTGGTGTTTTTATTTGACGGATTTATTGATTCCATGGGATTTAATATGTGCCAGACTTGAGACATTTACGGTCGATAGAAAAATTAGTAATTCCTTCTGTGCGAGAGAAGAAGCCTTACAGGTCATCGCCTAAACGAATGAGAATCCTTCTTTACTGGAAGAGGCAAGTTCCAACGTGGCGCCGCCAAAAGGCAGCAAAGTTCCTCCTGATGCAAACATTGTACAAAATATGTTAATGCACTAGAAAAAAGGCACGCAGGTCGCAGTTTTCATAGTGAATCCAATACTCCGGCCGTGGCAGCTTTCTGTACTACCGAGGACTACCCAGTAATAAAAAATATGCTCAATAGATGAATTTCAATTATTGCCACTAAATAATCGTATCCCG
This sequence comes from Eudiplozoon nipponicum, assembly GCA_029291075.1. Taxonomy (NCBI): domain Eukaryota; kingdom Metazoa; phylum Platyhelminthes; class Monogenea; order Mazocraeidea; family Diplozoidae; genus Eudiplozoon; species Eudiplozoon nipponicum. Next base: position 23,791 of record JAQBSW010001002.1, on the reverse strand, counting down.
AATGTGATCCGAGGTTTGGTCGTGGCTGCAGCAAATATAGTTTTTTGTGGTTTTCCCAAAAATAACAAAAATATATAGTCGTTGAAATTTTATTTGCATTTTTAAAGTTTAGTGACAATATATTTTTTCAAACCTACCCTATTCACTTAATTTGATATCATTAGTCAAATTGACAAAATTTCTGTCGTATTATGACAAATTGGAGGAGGATTTGAGGAATACTATGTTTAGCGCGCTAGTAACAAATGCTCATTCATAGCACTGTAAATAAATCAGACATAAGTTGATCCGAAACAAAAATTGAATTTCATGTGCAGTTGCCAAGGCGCAGAAAATGAGTTGTTTTATCCAAAAAATGTATTCTGTGATACGATTTCAGATGATAGAAAATTAAATTTATCAAGATGTACGATTTCGCACTTACTGGCTACTTGGCAAGTACTTGCCAGAATTGCTTCGACACAGCTCGAGCCGGTACACTTTTGCTTCAGAGACTTGTAACTCCACGACTGCGTCGCAAAAGCCTTGCACAACCTGCAATTTTCGGTTACATATCAGCCTATGTCTTCGGTCAGACCTTTCTTCATTTGGACTCTACTTAGCATTGTTTTCGACCCAAACCTCCGATTCGGTTCTAGATATTTGTCAATCCAGAACAGACATCGTTTGCCTTGGGATAGTGATATTAAATTAAAGTTTACTGACAGGATATAGTTATGTTTATATTTTTGGTATGAACTGGACATTGCAAAAGAAAGCAAAGACAATTCTTCAATAAGACCGGCTTTCTCCTGATTATAAATATACACACATATATATATATATATATATATATATATATATATATATATATATATATATATATATAAATGTATACTTGCCAAACTTACCGCGAATGTGGCTCGCAACGAGGTTTATTTGCTTCAGAGTTTTACGATTTATCTTCTGTGACGACAAAGCCGTGCTTAGCCTGCTTTTATTCTTCCATACCAAATTATGCATTTTGAGACTTTTATTCATATTCATTTGACATGGCCTTCTGGCTAAAGTTAAAAATAGCACCTCCAATCTGTCATTAGGAAGCGGATACTAGGGCTCCTTCGGAAATTTAATTTATTTATATTATATTGGCAGGAATTTATTAAATGTATGTAGTCAACATAAATTCAAAATTTCATAAAACAGCAAATGCAACGCATCACGTAAGCCGTCTATGACCTTACAAAGCACTCATCTATAACATAACAAATTAAATTCTTCTTTTATACTTTACTTAAACCACATGTTGCAAGATGGTATGGTGTCTGTGCTATTATGGTAGATCATGATTGTCGGTGTAAAACTTTAGTTTGAATGCAATACTACCCAAAATCTAACATAAGCAAGGCTCCACTCAATAAAATATTAGGGTAAAACAAAACATGATGTGCAAATTGTTGGGTTCGAGGTAAAGGGGATGATTTTTAGTACGTTAAGCCTTATGCTATTTGATTAGATCTCCAGCTGAAGCCATCCTGACGGTATTCATGTGTGCATAATATGGAAGGTAGCGGTCTAGTAAACGAATTATATTTTCTACATTATGACTTGCCTCATTTTTCTCTACACTATTGACAATCAAATTTCTTCATTATATTGTAATTCAATGTCATTTCCACAGACGGTATAGCCTCTGTCTAATAATGACAAGTCGAGTGTTATATTGCACAAATTTTAGCTTGAAAGAATTATCAATGACGACAGACCTGCATCAAAGACGGGCATAACAAAATGTTCTAGAATATTTATTAGAGCACAGTGTAATCAGTCAATTTTATACAGTTGATAACAAATATGGTTCGCAGATTTACACCGGTAATTAACCAATGCATTAAACATTACTCTTGCGTTGGTTCACAACTTGTTTGTATCTTGATTGATGGGTTCAGAATGGTCTCTTTACTCTGAAGTTCTTCAAAATGACGAGTAAAAATTCGTAAACCACGTCTGTCAATCGTAGAAATAACAAGCAATTTTGGAAAGAGAAATAATAATTAATTGCTTGATGCAGAACCAAATGCTGTGTGATTCAAGTTCCTGTCATAGAAATACTTGCTACTACGGGAGAGTGCAGTGTCAGAACAAAACTGCCCTAATGAAACAATTGCATGTTCTATTTTATTCCGTGTTCAATCTGCACCGCGACTATATGAACTTGCATATATATATATATATATATATATATATATATATACATAAACTGAACATTACGTCAGAAAGTAAATAAAATAAATCGATTAAACATAATTCACCCTTATTAAGCACTCATCAAAGAGTTTTCAAGTTTGCCTCGGTTTGCATTTAAACCCTGTTGCATTTAATTTAAAATCGTGCACTTCAACCTAATACCCCTTATCCGGGTGGCAAAGCTTTGTTCATATATATTTCCAGATCTGAGACGTATAATTTTACATCTAAGTAAAAGGTGATGCAAAATAGGATCCGCCTAAAGGAAATAATATGAACAAATATTAGACGGCATAAAACTGACAATTGCATGCAATGCGGGCTATGGTGTTACACAGTCGATGTCACTTTTTTGAGCTCAATTCTCTTTGGTGCAAAGACCAACCGTGGTAATTCTTTGAAATACTTGATAAATTCAGAATAAAGGCGAAAGCTGTAGATCTTTAGGTCTATTTGATCCCATGCATAATATATGTTGACAACATATTATAATCCAATCCTACCGTTATATTTTAACTCAATATCACTTTCCCAGAGAGTATAGCGTCTACTTTATAATTACAGGTCAGGGATGGCTTGTTGGAGCTTTAGATTTACAGCGATACCGAATTAGATCCTCCCAAAAGTAAGACAGACCTAAAAAATAACTTGCTATATAACGGGAAATTGCGTGTAATCCGCGGCTATGGTGATGTTCGGAATAAGTGACAAAAGTCCGAATCAAATACGCCCTAGTTCAAATCCCGGCCAAACTAATTATTGAATATAATTGAGTGTCCAATAAGGACGAATCCAAAAGTTTTGATGAATCGTATAGCTCAGACTTTATCGCAAACAAATACATATATAATCAAATTAAGCCTTCATATTTTAACTCTATTTCGCTCTCTTCCCCTTCGTATATATATATACATATATATATATATATATATATATATATATATATATATATATATATATATATACATATATAATTAAATTTATTTAATTAATTAATTAGTTTAAGTTATTGGATTTCACATTTTTAATCGACCATCTGGTCGGTCTTATAAAAACTCAAAAGCGTCATCTATTAAAAGGAATGTATTTTCTAGTTATATGCTCTAATTACTTTCTATGAGAAGACATTTATTAGTTTTGTTAGTGTGCCACAACAATTCTATGTTAGTGGATAACGCTGACGGCAGAAAATCGATTTTATATCGTTTTGCCAGTGATATATTACCATATGTAAACTGTCAGTAAGCGTAGTTGTCGTTTTTAAATACTTTTAACTTCAGCCAAACGACTGTTAATCTGAGCAAACAGCTGGCGTGTTTGATCTTATGCCTACTGTCAAGAAAGCCTGACGGACCAGTTAAATATCGTAAACGAATAAAAGAGCTGTTGAATATTTGTAAAGAAACAGATTCTGCGTAACAAACTTATAGTAAACAGTTGTATTTCGCGAGAATCCTACTCTAAAGCTACACAATTCCACTGGGGGATTTAAAAATATTGGCAAGAGAATAGTCTTTTGGAGTATTATAAAAGTTCCTGTCAGTTGGCTTGTTTATACAAATTTCTTCAGAGTACACAATTATTGCCTCATCCAGCTTTTATTTAATTACGCCTTAATCTGCAGTTAAAGGATTCATCTAAGGTGACAAAAACCTGACCAACTCTTCCAAATTATCACAATAAGACATTTTACTAGCAGACGTGCCCAGGTTCGAGCCCTGTCCGTGGCAAATTCTGGCCAGTACATGATGAGCTACCAATAAGGACGAAACCGGTCTACTATAGTTGATTTTCTACACTATACAATACTTAATTTATACTGACATATGTAAGTAACTAATGGGTCAGGTGCTTACATCAAGATCGTAACCTTGATTATAAAAATTGTACTAGACGCACTCTCTATTTTTAATTAGTTATTTAAAAAAATGCTCTAAAATACGATTCCTATTAATAAAGTATATTTAAACATAAATTCTAATTTACTTCGGATGCTCGACTGATATTTTTAGTATTTACCTGTTTCTGCATCATCTAATTTCCTGCACTTCTGTGTGGACCTTCTCTTCTATTCACGCCAGTCCTAAATAGTGTAATTGAAACATTCTCGGCCTCAAAGGGGGACAGTGAAACATCAAACTCCTCCAGATGCGGCTTCAGTATCCTGTTTAAGCGATCAAGTACCACAGCGCGGGGTTCGTAGTGCATTCTTCTTCTTATAAGCACTTTATAATCGTATTTGTTGTGGTTCGAATCAATAGTACACACTTGACATATCGGGTACAGTTATTGGCTATGTTAATTGCATAGGTTACTTCGCCACAACGCCACTCGCCACAAGGAGCGAATCCTTCAAGATGGCATGCCAAAATTTGTTTCGTGCAGTGACATTACCAGCAATCAGGATGGCATTACACTTTAGCTACTGTCTGTTGCTAGGACCTAAAATATATGCAATTGTGTATTAGGTGTTGCGCACCTAGTAACAAATTTGTTCAATTGTGAGCAGGAGGATAAATCAATTACAGCATGAATGGAATTTATAGTCTCGGGTGCACTGTCGGTTCGTGCTTCCTGGCGACCCATCAGTAGGATGACATTACGCTGGTTTTGTGGCTTAAAATTTTACATGCAGTCCCGAGTCTCTTCAGATATGGTGGGACAATACTTTCGCGGCTGCAATTTTTCGAGGAGTCACTTAAAGCCGGGATGGCCAAGCGTTTCATACAAACAATCCATTAGTTTTGTCTGTATGAACTCCGACACAATCTATTGCACTATATATTCTTCTTTCTGCATCAGTATCCCATGTTGCAGAATCAATCTTTTATATGGTGCGGACACCGATGTGCCATTTTGCAGCTGGTTGATTTTTTCTCGTCTTGTTCCTCGGAAACATTGATACGTGGAGATACTCCAACAGCCAAAATTCTGCTAAGCGTAGCGGCTTGCAGCATTCTCGATACCAGTACGATGTTGGATTGTTACACTGACCTCCTAGAATTAACCAAATGCTCCATGTACTCGCTTCTTTTCAATACCCAGTAACCGACAATACTTTGTGATTTGTGAAGACGTCAAAACGCCCACGGATGACAACATATCTGAATATTCGTAGAGTTCAACGTACGGCCAGTAATACTTTTTCGACGATGGCATTCAAATGTAAACACTGGGGCATTTGCCTCCATTTGGACTCGGTGGTTTTTAATATGATTGTTCAATTTCGTTGGGTAGCTTATACAAATTTCGTCAGAGTTTACAATTAATTTTTTTATCCAGCTTCGTCTATAGTAATCCTAACTCTGAATTTTAGGTATTCATCTATGTTGACAAAAGCCTCACCAATAATTTCACTAAACACACGCTTTATATTTAATCATGTAATTAAAGGAGCTTACTCGTAAAAATAGCGTCTTTTTAGTAAAAAAATTGCAGATTAATACTTGTTTTATTCACTTCGGAGGCTCTACTGCTACTTCTATCAGTCTCCTGACACTGAGTCATCTTAATTCCTGCACTTCTGTGAAGAATTCTCTCGTATTAACGTCAGTCATAAATAGAGCAATTGGAACGTACTCGGCCTCAATGACGGCCAATATAACATGGCTTGATTGGTTTATCATACTAAGCGCAAAATAGGACGAAATAAGCATGCTGTTTTGGAGCGGTTGTGGCTCTACAGCCAAATTAATTTGATTATTTTTTGTGACAAAACAAAATTTCACTTATTTCCGACGATAAACTACATAATAAAGTTTTGTTACTTAACATTTCTCTGACGGTAGACATTTTAGTTTTTATTTTAGTTCAATGATTTAGAGGTTCATCATCGTACATGGTCCATACGATAGGCGCTCAGCCATAGTTAGTATAGCAGAGTGATAAATTGATTCTTTTGTTGAAACTTCATTAAAACTAATTATACGAGAAAATATGAAAGCATATGCATTTACGCATAGACAATACTGCCTGTAGTTATTATCGTCTAGTTTAAAGAACTGCCTTTGAACGAGTACAGTTTAGAATGTGTGCAATACTATTGTAAACGCTCCAGCTTCAAGTAATTGTCGTACGATGTTGCAAACCCGTTTAGGCGCCATGAGGGCTGAGAATTAATACTGTTGGTGGTCCTTATTAGGACCGGAATTGCGTTCTCCGGCAAATGCCGAGAAAGTTAAGTAGTGTAGCAGTGTCTAGAAGTACTCCTTGACGCTTGAGACCGGCTCTGGTTGATTGGCTGGTGTTCCTTCTGTTGTGGCGTTGAAATCAGAGACGAGAGGCTGTGTGAAGACTCCGAGTTGTCTCGTTGAAAATATGCGACAATAATAAATAGATGTTGCTCCGTCTCACTAGGTGTGCGACAACAAGATTGGCACGACTAGGTGACTCTGCTTGGGAAGTTAGTCCAGAAGTCAGCGTAGGTGAACAGTCAGTGTGACAGGAGACAGCACGTACACGTAGTGCGCAGCAGAAATCAAACGTGACTTATAACAAGCATGGTAAATGCACCGTGCTTATATAGCGTTGAAAACAAAAGCTCGCACGCCATTGGTTAACGGCAAATTTCGCTTGTGTCGCGTAAATTAAATTTGAATTTCATTTAGGCAATATGTCGGCGAATTGTTTTTGAGCCGATACACCACTTTCCTCTCTGAAAAAAAGAAAAAAATTCCTCTCGGTGAGGCTTGACAAGAAATGTAGAGTAGAGTTCGAACCCAGTTGCGCAACTGGTTATTATTTTTCGCATAGCTATTAAAATTTAAAAATATTAACGTAAATGCTGGGCTGAAGCATGCTTGTTCGTTGATTCAACAATGATATGATGCCAAATAAAAACAAGGAATTGCTACACAAATTGTTAGCTGCATTGGCCGGTCATAATGCGTGTGGCAAAATAGAGCAGTGTATGGTTTGGAGAGCCGCAGCATGAGAATTGCAAGGTAGATTACCACTGAAGTTGCCAGGTTTGAGTTGAAACCTAAGCAGCCTGGATCGCCGTCAGTGTTTGGATACGACCAAAAAGGAGCTAGTGTGTGCTCGACTTTGTGGTCACTGTGCAACTGATGAAGTTGAGATATGCATTGAAAGTGGCCTGTACCATGATATGAAGCCAATAACTACTTAGTGTTGCTACACAAGGCGTTGGCTCTAAGTTGCTGGTCATATCAAAATGGGCAGTGTGAGCTATACGTTACAACAGTACAATGCAGAAATATATACATGAAAATGAAAAGGTAACGATAAAACGTGTACTCGAACATTGCCGCAGAGATGGCATAATACCAAAGAACTGGTCAAAAATGCTAAACAATTGTTAGCTAAGAACAGCTGGTTATACCACGTGAGACAAATGAGTATGAAATCTAATTGAATTATGTCGATTCGTAGAGGTCACGTTGCGTTACATAGGGCGCAGAGGGTGCGCATAAAGTTAAATATTTGAAACGTAGAATGACGTAAAATTAATGTTTAAAAAATTGTCAGTTATATGTAAGTAAAGCAATCTATTTCTCGGTTGATATTATAGGCAGATAGAGCCTGAGAAGCGTGTAGAATGTTGTATGTTCCCAGGATCAGGTGGTTCCATGAGCAGTTTCAACCTGTCTATGCTTACCGATGTAGGTGTCGCACCTTGCATGATAATGAAGTATTTCGGCTGTCTGAGTATAATCGTGTAAGGACCGCAATACTTTAGTTGTAGTGGTGCGCATAAATAAAATTTGAATTTCATTTAGGCAATATGTCGGTGAATTGTCCTTGAGCCGTTACACTATTCTAATTTGTTCAGTGTGTTAGTTTAAACTGCATGTCTCTCACTTGGAAAACTGGGTTGTGCTTATCAAAATTGTTGACCAAACAGCAAAATGTCAATCTTCTAAGAAACGACCAGTAGCAAGACAAACTTCATTATATCAAAAGCGTTTATTTCCTTAAAATTATTGGCTAATTTTTTGTCCCAATAAAGTAGATCACGTATTCCATTCCACCATTATACACTATCATTGAACTGGAAAGCTGGCAAGTATTTGATATTTTATTTCAAACGGAAACCACCAATTATTTGGCTAGTACTACTACTTCCCTAATTGGTGATAGAGACATCAAAAATATGATTGCAAAAATCGTCCGAAAAACTCATCCATGGCCAAATGCTGCTAAGCAAGTCTTTTGAATGAAATTAAATGAAATATGTCGTACTGTTGTCATATGACATACAAAATTAGGATTGTCTAGTTTAATGATATCTGGAAATATAAGTTAAAGAATGACATGCGATTAATTTAATTAGTTTATTTAGCAAGCCGTTTGTCCAATCAATTATATCGGTAATTATTGGAATTATTAATAATAAGAATTAGACGCAAATGCCAGAAAATTTGGAAAAAACTAAAAAAGGCGGCACATAAGAAGATATTATTTAGTTCACTGACAGATTTTGGTAGCCGGACTGTCATAAGCGCTAATAGGAAACCAAACGCAACCAAACAGAGCATTCTACTGATGTCTGAAATGTGGTAATTATAAAAAATGTAAGCATCTTATGCGATTATATATTTAAAACATGTAACATTTATTATTTAAATCAAGGTTGCTGCCTTGATGTAAGAACCAGTCCAATTAAATACATAAACTTTTCAGTATAAGCTAATTGTATAATGTAAAAAAACAATTCGTCCAGTAGATCGGTTTTGTTCCTATTGAGAATTCTTCACGTAAAATCCAGATTTTTCCGCGGGCAGGACTCGAACCTGGACACGTAGGCCTTAGAATCTGTTGCTCTAACCACTGAGCTACCCTGCAGCAAAACTAAAAAAATTTTCAATTATATACTAATTAATATTTTTTGTTTAGTATTTCTTTTAAATTAAGCCTATATAGCATTTCTGTAGACCTTTAGTTCCAACCAACTATCACCAATCTGTCAATACCTGGCGAAGAAATAATGAATTGAACATTTATATAATTAAACGAACATTGGTTGCGCGGACGGTGATAACTCTAAAGTTAATTTAACAAATTAATAAATAAAATGATTACTGAATTAATAAAATATTAACCGAATATGCTTGATTATTACGAAATAATTTGGTCATGTTTTGCTTTTACGTATTCATAAAAATTTGCCAGGACAGCCAATTATAACTAAGCAAATTTGCAGCGATTCTTAAAGAAACCAATGTATGTGCTAGACTGTAGCACAATAATTATTGCTTTATTCCACGGTTTCATGTAAAGCCATATATATATAGTCTGTATAAACTAAATATTGCAACTGATAACAAATGCAACCTTAATTTTAGCCCGGTTTCTGGCTAATACAGAGGAGTACCCATTAATGATAAAACCGGTAGCAGAGATAAGTCGCATTTGCTATCTTACGCAATGATTATTTACATTTATAATATCCGTGCTGGAAAATACTTCAATAATACATGAGAGTAAATAACTATATAGATAAATTTAAACATAAAATAAATAAATACGCATATATATATATATATATATATATATATATATATATATATGTATATATATGCAAATGTGTGGTGGCCCATAGAAATCAAATTTTTAGCTAGTCATTATTTTTCCGATTCTTATTCAAAATTAATCAGCAGCTTACTCTGTATAAAATTTAGAAGGATGATTTAGTTTCTCATATTTGTTATATATTTCAATGGGAATTTCTTGTGTAGAAATGTTATAAACCGCTCTCCATCATAAAGTTTTGCCTAAACTTTTCCATCATGTGTTTATCTATTCGCACCACAGGATAGGTAATCATGACCAATATCGAATATCGCAAACCGAAAAATATTTCTGCGATAAATCTAGCAATAACGAGTATACAGCATTATATATAGGCCACAAGGTATTGCGATACGAAATGCAAAGCTAATAAATGTATAAGGCTTGGGCATATACTGTTACCACCTTAATTTATTGGTTAACATGAGTCGTCAAGACTGAACTAATTTTGAAAAGAGAAAGTTAAGAGAAGGCAGCCAGCCGACAAGACTGCTAGTTTACTATCTATTCAACATTAATCTGTAACAGTTAGATCAGGGAAATCAGACAATTGAAAGTCTAGAAAGACATCTATAGATGCATTTCATGAAATTTACCAATTACACATAGGACACGGTTATGAATATATTCTGAAAGAAATAAAAGTCATCTAGGACGTCGTATTTCGTAACTTGACATTTATATGAATACTTATAGCATGGATTTTACTTAAGTCAACCCTTTTGCACATTTTTATATTGATATAATGGCGGACAAAGTTGGCAGAGTGAATCCCGCTTTTGCTCTTCCATACGAAAAACAGATTCAGCAAATAAACCGATAAAAACCCGCGCATAAATGCACATACACACGCATATATATATATATATATATATATATATATATATATATATATATATATATATATATAAAAGCCTTATAATATTTCCGATACGATACTTATATAAGAATGTAGAAACATTCATTGAAATTAAACAAATATAGGTTACGCGGGTGGTGATAAAAATTACTTGTAATCAAGGTCGGGTGAAACGCATCGACCGGAGAGAGCGTGTTTGCGGGTTTTCAACTCTTTCTCTAATTTCGAAGGATATCGGGTTTTATTTTGTTTTAATTTCAGATTCTCGGGATTTTTTGTCTGATCTCATTTTTAGGTTACACCAGGAATCTACCTACACACATTTTTTTGGATTTTACCTTCAGTTTTCAAGGATCTTTTCCTAGCCCACCCGATTTCCATTTTTATTTTATTTTTGACATTTTAATACCCATTCTTTTCTTTTTTTCCTCTCATCAATATTTCTGCTCTTCTATCTCACTCCACCATGAACCAGCTCTCGTCGCAAGCCCCCATCTCCCCGTTCATCACCCAAAAGCTTATCTCTAACATCACTGACCTCCAACAGCAAATGGCGGACATCTCAGGATTAATTGGAGCCCTGACAGGCAACCTTTCATTATCCACTTTTCAACCCCATTTGTTGCGTCAAGCTGATGCGTTTCTGAATGGGGTAGCCAGGGAGGTTGCCCTGAGAAATCAAAACAAGAGAAACATCTTCTTATGGTCCCCGCTCTCCCCTCTCTCAAAGGATGCTCTGGCCTCTGATATGATCAGCCAAATAGGAGACAACTTTAGCCACCTTAAAGAGATCTCCTCGGGTAAGGGTCAAGCATTTATTCTCTCCTCACATAAAAGACTATCTGACGATGAGCTTCGTCACCTCAAATTGCACTCGCCCACTTTAGCATCCGGGAAAGTCAAACTAAAGCGAGATCATACGCTACTACAGAGGACCCTAGAGAAAGCCCAAACACATCAACCCGACACCACCCCCCCACCTCCAGCTCATCGCGCCTTTCCGGGCTGGAGCAATCCAAAGAAAAGCCGCTCTGTTCACGGCGGTATCCTCGGTGATGCACCTTCCTCCAGACCACCCCTGCTGACTCCCTCCCGATTTGAAGGCCTCCCTCTCACTTTTAGCCCTTACTCCGCAACCAGCCCTCCCTCTCAGTCTCAAGCTCTACCACGTCGCCGAGGCCGACCACGCCGCGCCAAGCCTCCTAACAACGAAACCTCTCTCCCAAGTTCGTCCGCAAGGTCCACATCTCCACGACAAGCTATTCCTGGGACGGATGCCACCACCCGGAGACCGAACAAACGTAGGTCTGCCAAGGCCATTCGGGACTTTGACCCAGCCCCAACAACCTCAACTCCCGCTATTGAAACCATTATCGACCCCACCCAGGACTGCAGCGTCTCAGCTCCTGATCAGTCACTGTCCCCGCTCTCCCCATCATCGCAGCTTCAGAGTGCCCCCTCGAGCCCAGACTTCTCGCCCCCCTGTTGCTTTCAAACCCTCCAACTACCTCACCCACCTGACAAACGAGGGACAAAAGAAATCCACATCGATGCTGACCACTCCATCCTTGTCAATGAGCGGTCAGTCACCCTCATCAGCCCTAGATCTCGTCCCGCCCGCCAGCGGAAAGCCCCCGCACGCTTCTTCTCCCCGATCTAACCATCCCTCTCTCAGAGCACTCTCCGCAATTCTCATCAATTGCAGATCACTTACGCCAAAAATCAATCATCTACGAGCTTTTCTATCCTCTAACGAGATAGACATCTGCTTTCTTGTTGAGACCTGGCTGTCCCCTTCCATCCACTGTGATGATCTCTTCCTCATTCACGGATACACGTTCCTTCGTAGCGACAGAACTGTCGGTCGCGGGGGTGGTCTAGCCGCCTATGTCCGATCCCTCCTTATGCCCAAACGCTTATCGACATCGAACTCTCAAGGATTGGAATTTTTCTCGTTTCAGCTACTAATCCATAACCAAAGCATATCTACCTGTGTTGTCTACAGACCCCCTAATCTCTCACTCATCGACGACACTCGCGGGGCCCAACTCCTTTCTACTTTCTTCTCTCTACACTCCGATCGGTACGTCGTTGTGGGTGATCTCAACCTCCCCTTGGCTAATTGGCATAACCTAGCTTCGGAAAGTCACCCACTGCTTCGACTCTTCGCGGACAACTTGCTACATCAATTCGTGCACTTTCCGACCCGAGGGCACAACCAGCTGGATTGTGTACTCTCCAACAACGAGGTGACCGATGTTCACTCTCGGGAGATCTTCCCTAATCTTGATCACTGCCAGGTATCCTTCCTCTTACCTCTCTTATCCTTCACCCCTCGAGAAGACACACATTCGTTCAGGCGATTCACCAACTGGGAAGAGTTCCGCCGACTCTGTGACGCTGTTAACTGGAGGGACCTCTTTCTCCCAAACAATCTCTCCTCGTGCTTTTCCGAAGTTCATAACATCCTATCCTCCCACTACAACTCCGCCACCTCTATTCAAAACGTACATTCGACGAATAAGTTGAACGCTCTGTTTAAGGCACGGGACAACCTAGCACGCAGCTCTCGTCTACGCACTTCGTCACTTGCCCGCGCCCTCGCTCTGAGACGCATTGATGGACACATTAATCAGGCTATCAACAAACAAGCGCTCCACATCGAAAGACGCATCCGCTCAGCTCCTAACCCCCGGGCAAAATTCGCCATCATCAAACACCAATTGTTGCAAAAGCCCAAAACCTCGTATATTAACTTCTCTCAGTCAGACGACCTCTGCTTCGCTAACGATTATCTGACTCACCTTCTCGACTCATTTTCCACTCCCACTCCGCCTGTTGAGATGTTAGACAACGGAGACTCCGAGAACCTACGCTGGTTCTACGTCTCTCCGGCTTCCGTCGCCCAAGCAGTTAAAGACATTAAATCTAAACACCAATTTGATCAATACGGTGTCTCGGTCAGCATGATTGCTCTGCTTGGCTGGAACGTCTTCTCTCTAATTGCAGATGTTATTAATCATTGTCTCGAAACCATCTATCTTCCCCCGGACTGGCTTTGCTCGACGATCTCTCCTATCCCCAAAAATGGCACTTCCTCGATCTCATCATTTAAAGATCTCCGCCCCATTACTATCGTACCTTCTTTCACCAAAATCTTCGACCGGATCTTATACAACCTAATCTACCCTTTCATTAAGTCTCATGTTAACTTCCACCTCCTTGATGATCAACATGGATTTCTGAACGGCCGCTCATCTTCCACCAACTTAGTTAGTGTTCTCGATCACTGCTACTCTTCTTTCTCTAAAGGGCTTCAGTGCACTCTCCTCTTCCTAGATATATCCAAGGCTTTTGACTCGCTGTCATTTTCAGCAATCGAATCTGCCTTAATGAGAAGCGGTATCTGCGGCAACGTTCTCAATCTTATCAGTTATTATCTTCGAAACCGATATGCGACAGTAAAAGTTGGCAGTAGTCACTCGAGGCCAACCCATGTCCGATCCGGTGTTCCCCAGGGCTCCGTACTTGGTCCCATTCTCTTCAACCTTACACTCGCACACATACAGGTTGAAGACAATCTTTTCAAGCTGTTCAAATATGCGGATGACATGGTTATCGTATTCAGCAACCCCACAACATCCAACCCTTCCTCACCCCTTATATCGGAGCTCCTATCTTCGCTCCACTTGCAACTCAGCAGAATCGGTCTCAAACTAAATCCCACCAAAACTCGCTTAATGAGACTCTCGTCTGATCCATTCTGCTCTATCCCGGTTGCCAACTACCCCCTCGACATAGAAATAATAGATTCGGCCAAACATCTCGGCATCCATTTCTCTAAGTCCTTAGACTTCTCCCCACACCTTACACACACTACTTCCAAACTCTTCAAATGGGCCCGTCTGATCTGTTTTAAGACTAACAACCCCACTCTCCAACTCACATTATTCAAGGTCTACGTTCTGCCCCTCATTTCTTACGCCAGCGAATTCTACTGTCCTCTCACCCTCGCCTCCTCGTATACTATTGAACAGGTATCCTCCAGATTTCTTAAGCGAGTCTTCCCGAAATGCCAAAATTATAGGGAACGCCTACTTCTGGCTAACCTTCTTCCGCTTTGGTTCACACGTCACCTTCGAGTCATTTCTTTTATCCATAAGATCTCAACTTCCCTACCACTCTCCAACTTTGCCCACCCAAGTCACCACTACGCCACACGTTCTAGTAACTCTTCTATCCAAGCTAACCATACCCCCACCATATTTAAAAAAGTATATCTCTTCTCCAAAGCCACTAATGTTTTCAACGCTCTTCCCACAGATATAAAGCTCCTATCCCAGCACGAATTCAAAAAGGCAGCCCATCAGTACTTCTTCAACAAACTTCTTTGCGATACCACCGATTGGAAACGAAACTGGTTCCTTCTCAATCCATAACATTTACTTCTCCCCAGGCTATTCTCTTTAACTTCTCTAATCTTCCACTTCACCTCCTTGGTCTTCATCCCTTCTTCTTGACTCACTGATACCTCTTCTCAACCCATTCGCAACCCCATCATATCCACGTAGTGGATACCTTACTATGTTTTCCTCATCCAATTCTTTTCTTTCTTGTTTCAGCGGAGGACCGATAACCCAACAGGACATCGACTTTCCCTGGCCTTCCTTCAATCACAACTTCGTTCTACGGATGCCTGCGACCCGTGCAAGAAGCTCGTCTTCAATCCGACTGATTCCATCCATGTCCTGGCTATGCTCCATCAACTGAATCTCCACGACAATGGACTCCATCGACCGATGTCTGCCTACGATCCGCCATCTTTATTATCTTTATTTTCGAACTCACTTTTACCTAGAAGCTCTGACAATTCATGGACTTTCTCCAATTGATCTTGTCTAGTCAAATGGAATTTTGTTCTTATTTATTTTTCACCAGATTGAACTATCTTGACGTTTTTATAACATTTCCCTTCCCAAACCCCCTGCCATCAAATACTTTGCTAGTCACAATTCCACTCACCTCCACATATCCTACCCTTGATTTGTTATCTCAATGGTCGGGCCAGTTGGCCTTTGATGCCAAATAAATTTATTATTATTATTATTATTATCAAACAATGTTCGTTTAATTATATAAAAGTTTATTTCGTTTCCACTTCCCCATGTAATGTGGTATTTGTTTTATAATGACAGATTGTGTACGGTTAGTTTGAACGTTAGGGCTAAAGGGTTGCTATCTAGGGTCTACCTAAGGGAAAGGCTAACCAAGATCCTTTAGTTAGTATGTAACAGAAAATTGTGTGTAGTATGCTGCAGGGTCTCTCAGTAGTTAGAACACCAGATTCCGTAACAGACGTGCCCAGGTTCGAGCCCTGTCCGCGGCAAATTCTGGACAGTACGTGAAGAAGTCCCAATAAGGATAAAACCGGTCTTTTGGATGAATTGCCATTTCCACACTATGCAATTTTTAGTGTATACTGATAAATGTATGTACATATTGGGTTGTTGTTTATATAAAGATCAAAACCTTAATTAAAAGTAGACATCAAAATTAGCTGCTCATGGTAGAACTACACTGCAAGTGAATATAAAGTGATCTAAATTTGATAAGTAACGTATGCATATGTATTTGTGCGATAGGTGTTTTGAAAACTTTATCAGTTATTATCTACTATGTGATTAACTGTCGTTATACTATTCAATTAGTTATCTAAATTAATGCAAATATCGTTTTAGCTTCGCTTTATTGACACAGTAACTCTAGTCATTTTCTTATGAATCATTTAACAAGTACATCTCCATTACTTGATAAATGCCTAACTTTTTTAATGCAGCATCAGGATTTAATTATGAGAGTTAAATTACATTACTATGCCACACAACTTTATCAAAAATCAATTAAATGTGTCCAGCTGCTCCATAATTCACTTTTAAGCATCAAGTATCGTTACCAGAATGCAATTAATATATAACGTTTAGAATATGGAAGCGAAGCGAGATATATATATATATATATATATATAATATATACGCTAGTAATCATATATATCATATATATATCATATATAATTTCGGCTATAAATTTCATATTGCATACTGATATAAAAAATTAATAAACTATGTTGGTTTCGTTCCTATTGTGCACTCAAGAATTACATGTCACAATTGCCACGACTGTGGTTCGAACAGCGACATATTTTATTTCGAGTGTTATAACTCATCCATAACGTCGTCCAAGCTCACGTTAATTGCACATTTCAGGCATGAACCATATTACGTTTTTTGGTTGTACTTCCTTCAATCGAAGCCTTTCTAGCATTGCTTCTGACCTTAGTTCGCAACTGAATGACACCTATGTGTGATTGTAGTACAGAAAACAGCTTATTATTCGTAGTAAATCTAATTAATGCGCGGTTGCCTTAATCTAGCATAAGTGTGGACGCACTTATTTATATAATGACAAAAGTAGTGAAATCTAGTTTCTATCAACATTCGCATCATAAACTACCCAGTGCGTGTAATTTAAGGAATATTTTATTCATACAATTATAAAACTTACATCTATCGAAATCTTTTAGGATACAATAGCAATATTTACGTTTAGAATAATCAATTTAAATTAAATCATTAAAAGAAATTCCATTATTTATATTAACTGTAATTAGTAATTTTATTACGAATACAAATATTTCATGAGAACAAGGTTTAGGAAATTAGCGAATGCAAAAACAAAATGCCGAGACTACTTGGTAAAAGTGCAACATATCTGATATGCAATATATTATTGAAAAAAATTGTTTCATCTTTAGTATTCTGGTTTCCGTCATGTTCAAGTGATGACGAATTAATGTCAAACGTGTCTGTAAATGAGACTGGCAGTGGTTTTAATATTGCTAAAATTATAAATGAAAACGAATTGAAATGCAACAAACTTGGTTTTGACTAACTAAAACGTATAAAGCATTCATTCCAATGTTAGCAAGTTTTTCCACTTATACTGTAATATATGATATATATATATATATATATATATATATATGATATATTTCTTTATTTAGTCAATTGCGTTAGAATATTACGTAGTATATTTTTTATATTTAGAAGAGGAAACACATTTAATAACAAAGTGGATTATGACCGTTTATTTAGAGAATACTTATCTACACTTTATAATCTTTCATTTATATTCATCCTGGGTCTTCATTTGATTATGTGAGTGGCAGCTTGTCTAATTTACCGTTTAACTTCTATTTCGCGTTGGGCTGATTTGTAAATGTATATTTGCATGTGTTTGGTTGTGTGTTTGCGTGTAGGGGTCATTTTCATTTGGGAAAAATATGGCGATTTGATACCGGCAATACTGAAAATCTACCTTCACTGGGAAATGCGTTCATTACAACAGTAGTGTGCGAAAATCTCCGAAAATAAACAACCTAGCAAACAGAATCAGGAAGATCTGCTCTGGTGGATAACTACCCGGAGCAGATTATAGATGTCAACATCAGACCATGTCCGATTCGTTCTACGAAGCATGCCGTCGAACAGGTTTTTCTAAACTTAACATTTAGTGGCGACCGACTGACATCAATAATTGCACGTCTTTTAGATCTAATCACTAAGGAGCATTTTACCAGTGAAATTCAGCTCACAGAAAATCATGAGGTTGACTGCCAAAGATTAATAGCCAGTTCTCTCCAATTCATTTATAGTCTACAAATTTTCATGTATTTGTCGTAACATATATGTTGGATGTACGGAGATGCAAGTGATCAACAAAATCCAGAAAATTGTACCGCAGCATTTGATTAATAAAGACCGAGTACTATGAAGAAAATGTGCTATCTCTGACCAAATATTTGAAATAGAACACACAGACAATTTGAAGAATTTCTCTCTCTCTCTCTTAATATATACTATATATATATATATACTTGATACTATATATGGAGCTACCTATGTAAAAAAAGCAATCGGCCTAAATATTCAGAAGACTCACGAACTTAATATTTTAACCGGCTGGCCTCACATCACACAACCCAACAGCAATTGCCATAATCAAGGTTTCGATCTTGATATAACAGCAACTTACTAACATCCAGACAAGCCCCGATACCCAATGAACAAACCTCAACCAACATTCGATTGGATTCGCAACAAATTGAAAAGAAAAAAACAGCTGTACAAACGGCGTCACTACCAACGTTAACAGCGACAAAAATTTCACAAAAAAATTGAGCTATCAGCACTGCAATCGCACATTCTGCGCTGTTTCCATGAGGACAGAATGAAATTGATGCACAAGGCGAAATGAAAGACGACACTTCGGGAAAAAATTTCGTCCACGTAACAACCGACCTATCAAACAGTTGGGAAAACCTCAATTCTATGTGTTTACACATATACAAATATATATATATATATATATATATATATATATATATATACATGCATACTGATATATGAACAATAAAATAAAAACAAGCACATATGCCTATATCAAGAGTACCGAAATTTGTGCGAATATACGTACCTAAAAGAATATCTGCATTAATATATACATAAATGCATGAATAGAACCTACATACACACATATGCATTTTTTCTTAAATGCACAAATGTCTACATTCGAACAAGCGTGCATGCATACACAAATGCATTCATACATACATACATACATACATACAAACATACATACATGCATACATACTTCAATACATACGTACATCCATCCATCCATCCATCCATCCATTCTTACATACATACATACATACATACATACATAAATACATACATATATATACATACATACATACACACATACATACATACAACATACCTGCAAACATACATACATACATACATACATACATCATACATACATACATACATACATACATACATACATACATACATACATACATACATACATACATACATACATACATACATACATACATACATACATACATACATACATACATACATACATACATACATACATACATACATACATACATACATACATACATACATACATACATACATACATACATACATACATACATACATACATACATACATACATACATACATACATACATACATACATACATACATACATACATACATACATACATGCATACATACATACCACATTCATACATACATACAAACATACATACATACATAAATACATACATACATACATACATACATACATACATACATACATACATACATACATAAATTCATACATACATACATAAATACATAGATACATAAATACATAAATACATGGATACATACATACATACATAAATAAATATATAAATAAATTCATACATACATACTTACATACATAAATACAATTATCCATCCATGCAATCTTTGAAGTATACATACATATATAAAAACATACATAAAAACATACAAACATAAATACATACAAATAGACACACATACATAAATACATAAATATATACATTCACATTGGTTTTTAATGGTTTGAGACTGTTAATTCTGTTTCTGTTGCCTAAACGTTTCATTTTTACTGAAATTATTGCGTCCTTATTTGAAGCGCACACCATATAATTTTGCCTTTCTTCAATTTATTTAGTAAACATTTTGTCTATATCAGTATATTCAAAAAGCCCGCGTTTTTATTATTTGAATTTAAACTTATACTCGTTGCAAGTAGGTTATAATTTGATATATCCCACATCCTGCTTAATATATTGATTTTATTCATTCCTAATTAAAAACATTTTGAACCCATTGATGATTTTAAGTTATAAGTTAATATCTTCCTTGTCAATTCTCGTAAGAACTTTGAGACCGCCTGCATTGGTTTTTAGTAATTTAGAATTTTCCGCACCTATTCGTTTTATTTTTTTAATTTCATATTGTCTCCAAATTATTATAAGCTTAAGTTTAAATTAGCCTTCTATTAATGAAATGTACAGATAAGTAATTTGTCGTAGAGCGTGATTTTTATTCGATAACTTATATGAAAGTGGCAAGCCCCGTATTTATAC
This sequence comes from Eudiplozoon nipponicum, assembly GCA_029291075.1. NCBI lineage: Eukaryota > Metazoa > Platyhelminthes > Monogenea > Mazocraeidea > Diplozoidae > Eudiplozoon > Eudiplozoon nipponicum. The sequence goes on along the minus strand of JAQBSW010001002.1, from coordinate 3,140 downwards.
AGTGTCTTAAACCTTTGTTTATTGTTATTAATTCATTTTTTGTGATTTAATTTGATTATCGTGTTTATCACACCTCGGTCTGTTTGTGTAAGTGCTTAATGGCTTACTTTGTTTTCTAGTGTAAGCAGAATTGATTCCGCTACGATCTCAATTTAAGGGCTGCAGTTGATTTTATTATATTCGGCGAAGGTAAGTGTGTATACTTCAAATAAAGTTGGCTATTCTCGATGCCCTCTACAATAAATTTGCTGGCGCGTTCCTTACTGGAGTCTAATCTCAGATATGCTAGTCTGCTTATCATATATGTTTTGGCAATTTTCAACTGCTAAATTTAATTCTAACAAGGTTAAATTTATCTAACATTGAATTAATTACGATTGAAATTAAATTTCCTGTTAAATTTACAACCTTTACAACAAATTATTTTTATTCAATTTATCAGCATTATGCATTCACATATTTCGCAACTGAAAACTCGAGGGAAACTACTGACGACCGGATGTTAATGTCCTGTTTCAAATATAATTACTGTTAAAAAGATTTTATATAATCAAATTAAATTGATTTTTCTTGCAATTTAGGCCCTGGAAAATAATTTACTATTATTTCAATTACATTTCATGAAGTCCGTAAAATTTCTTCGTGAATAATGTATAACTTTACTGAAGTTTTCTTTATTTGGTCCTAAAAGGAACTTTTAAAGAGGTCCTTAAATAATGGTTCAATGGTTCGTATATCTCTAGTTTGATCTATAATTATAATTCGATATTGCTCTATACTAACCTATTCTATGTTACGTTTTCTAAAATATAAATTTAACAATACTTCGGTTCTTTCTCAATCCAGTTTGTAATCTGCATTAGATTTATTATTTTTCTTATTTACTTGTGGCTAATTTATATTTTTTGACAGCTGTGCTGTCGAGTCCTCCACTATCTACAACAGTAAGTACACTACTTGATTTTATGCGTTTTTTAAATTCCAGAAAATTTGCAGTCGGTTCAGATTGCTTTTCTTTTACGTCATCAACATTAATGTTTCATCTGTTTTAAATATGATTCTCTTCTACATAATTTTCCCATTCTTGTGTTTGATAATTTGAAGACTGTATATGTTACTTGATTTTCTCTCATCGGTATTGAATACTGACTAAAATGGTAAATGTTAATGTTGGTTTATTTTTTATATTTTTTGGTGAATGAGTGGGTGCGCTATCTAGTGACATTTAAAAGTTTGCTTATTTGTAGAGATCATTTTTTTATGTGCTTCTAGTTGGCTTCTTGTGTTGATTCCATATAGTTGATTCTGTTCTGCAATTCGTCATAATTCTTGAAAATAATTCATATCCTATTCTTGCGTGTCTCCTGCAGTTACACCATCCAAATAAGATTGCATAAAAAACATCCGATTAAGGACCAGGATGGATACAGAATAATTGTTTAATCGTTTGTGTAAATATAATTAGAAAGACTCTTCCTTAGCGAAAACAAAAGAGAACAAAATTGGTTTAACTAATGATGGAAAATCATCACTTATATTTAAAAACCAAACATAGAAACATTTTTTATGATTAAACGAGCAAAGGTTGCGCGGGCTGTGATAACAATTACTTTAATGAATGTTGCAGTCTTGATATAAACATCTGTAAGTATAAATTAAGAATGGTTTAGTGTGGAAAAGGTAAGTCATCCAGTGGATCGATTTCGTCCATATTGGGAACACATCACACACTGTCCATAATTTGATGCAGGCAGGGCTCTAACCACGACACTTCTGCTTCAAAATCTGGTACACTAACCAAATCAAGAACGCAAACTTGATTAAAGCAATTGGTATCACTGCTCGCGCAACCATTTATCGTTCAATTTTATAAATTTTCATATCACTTCCCCATGTAGCGTGGTGTCTGTAAGTAAGGCAAGTGGAAAATATTCGTTTCATTAAAATATGTTTAAAACATTGTGTAATTCCTAAATGTTTTAAATTTAAATTGCCATTTCATTTAAATGATAAAGGTAGATCTCTTAAACATGAACTGACTTTGAACATAATGAATACATTAATTAGCGATTTAGAGATACGCAAATATGAACTAATTAGAGAGAAAACTAAAATAAGATCTATGTTACTTTCCTTCTTGCACGCGGATGACTTTAAATGTATAGAGGATTTTACTGATGGCGCACGTAATAAGGAGATAAAAAAGGTTCACATTAGGCATGATAGAAAGTTAGGAAATTTGGGTATCTATAGACAGACCACAGTTAGGACGTGTCCTGTTGTAACTAATCGAGTGGTAAACCTCTCTAAAATAAATCTTAATGAGAAACAGCTGGAAATGCTTAATCGTGGTCTGAATACAGCTATCCAAATTGAGAAATCACCAAAAAATGAGATAATTACTGAGGCTGTTAAAATAGCACAATTCCTCTCAGACAAGGATAAAGTTAGGTTTGAATTAGACGTAGCCGCAGCTGTGCTAACGTACACAGAGGAAAAATATAAACCAAATTATGAAATAAAAAGTCTCAGGAAAGAGTTAATAGCAAACAGTGTGATATGTTTGAAAGCAGACAAAGGAGGAGCGACGGTTCTGATGAATCAATCTGACTATAATGATAAAATGTATGAACAACTAGACAATATAGAGGTATACACTAAAATTAATAAAGATCCTACGGATAAGCTACAAGGAGAAGTTAAATTATTGGTCAATAATATGATTGCTGAAGGAGAATTAGATCAAGCGCATGGTAACGCTCTCATACAAAGAGATACAGTCGCTCCTAGAGTGTACGGTTTAGTAAAGATACATAAACCAGACAACCCTTTGAGAATTATTGTTAATGTCCAACACTCTCCAACATATAAAATGTCTAAGTTTCTATGTAATAGAATAAAGAAATATTCGTACTTCTTAGACAATACTTTGATGAATTCATACCATTTGGTTGAGATTGTAGATAAATGTGAACTTAATGAAAACGATAGATTGGCGAGTTTAGATGTGGTGTCAATGTACACCAATATACCAGTACCTAAAGCACTAGACTATTTTCAGCGTTTCCTTGTTGATCATCCAGTAATATTGGAAGGAAGCAAAATGACGATTAGACACGTCATGGAGATGATGTACGTAT